>QEPC01010816.1:126060-142012 GCA_003113815.1 Sphenodon punctatus
ATCATCATCATCATCATCATCATCATCATCATCATCATCATCATCATCATCATCAGTGCTCTAAAGCATTCTATACTTGCTATAGTGCCACCTAGTGCATACATATCATCCCTCCCCCCAGGTAACGTAACCATTAAACCACTGGGGCTGCCCACAGTGTTGTGGTTTCTGTACAACTCTGGGATCAACAGGGGTCCCTGATGGCTGCACGACAGTGTCAACCTCTGGTGTGTCGGGAGCATTGTCCTCCCGTGGAAGCTGTGCTCTGGCATGGACAGTGAGTCTGGAACTGAAGAGGAACTATCACTTTCACAAATCACTAATTCTTTTGTGCCTTAGTTTTTCATCTGCCAAGAATGAATAGTTGTGTCTCTCTTTTCCCTCTCTTTGGGTCTTTTAACTTCATTGAACCTTAAACATTATCTAAAGAAACAAAACATTGAAATCTGTAAGTAAATATGCAGAGAGACCTACAGTATGTCAAGATGAGTAATGTACAAACTGAGAGAGATAAACATAAGATGGTTTGGTTTTTGCGTGCAGATTATTTTTATCTCTGCAGTCTTTTTTTGTTTTCCTTCCTGACTTACTTTACTTTATTGCTTAGCCGAATTGGTCATTGCAAAATATTCATACAAAGCACAGAAAACGATCATATAAATTATCACAAGAAAAAAATATCCATTAAAATAACTAACAACAAAAATACAAAAAGTTGCTAGTCAACTATAATAAAATATTTTATAGAATATCAAGCTATAGAAGGCACCCTATAAAACTCTGGTTACATATCATCTTAAGAATCCTGATTCAATTTACTCGTATAAACATGCTATAAATAAATCGCCACTCTCCTTGTGGCCTCTTTAGAGGAATCACCCAGCAACAACTTTACATAAAATTCCCAGGATCTGCCGGGGAAGGGGACAATCAGAGGGGATATAAATCTCTTCCGTGCATCAACATAAAAGGGACATTCCAGTACTGTATGCCTGTCTCTTATACACATCTAGATGTGTATAAGAGACAGGTTCGGGGGGGTTCGCGGATGGGCCGAACACCCCGAGTTCAGCCCAAACCCCCAAACTGTGTTTGCACATTCCTACTTGTGGAATATTAGATATTTCCAGATTTTACCAGCACCTAGAAACTTACAAAGACTTGTGTATTTTCGCTCATCTTTGTTAGTCACGAGGATTTTGGCACACTTCAATCTCTTTTACTCTTGGAGGATTTTAACTGGGGAAGTGTTGGTTGATTCCACTCAGTCCCCCCTGTTTATGGATGAGGCTATGAATAACTCAGTATCCCCTAAGGCTTTGATAGAACCCCTAGTTGATCAGGGGGCCACCAGGCCATCTAGTCAGAATTCTTCTAAATCAAAGAGGCACTTGAATTCTGTACCTATTAATACTATATTGCTAAATATAGCAATGGAAGAGGAACAGAGGGCTGCTACTCACTCTGTAAGTTCCCAAGAATCTATCCCTCAGGGTGGGGTCAGATCTCAAGATGGTCCTCACATATTAGGAATCCTGACTTCGTTACATACATAACTTAATTCCAGGTAATATTGGTACAGAAAACCTGGGCGAAATTCGAATTTCCACTAGAATTGGAGGGATATGTTTCCCACTATCTCCTGGCCTCTCAACATAACATTAAAAGTTATCCTTGGGGGAATCTAGGGTGTCTGATTGATGGTAACTTTGAGCTGTATGTTCAGGCGGAACTGAGTTTTCCTCCCCTGACTATGGGGGTGGTGTTAAAAATAGATAGGTTCTCAATTATATTCTTGAATGTATATGTTCAACCCGTCAATTCCAGATACTTTGATCCCATGGCCTGGGGAAAATTGGCAACAGCTGTTGTGGAAACTTTGGACAAATTCCCCCAATAGCTTTTTTGTCCTAGTAGGGGACCATAAGGCTAGGATTGGCCAGGATGATGAAGCTAAGAGTTCTCATTGTGAAATTCCTGATAGGAGCTTTTTGTCTCAATTAAACTCTAGACATTCTAAGGATACCCAAATTACAGCTTCGGGTATAAATTTTTATAATCTCATTATGGCTCTCAATCTTCATGTATTATCTTGTTTTCATGATCTAGAAGGATAATTTACCTTTTGGGGCCCTAACAGATTCAGTGGGTTGAATTTGCTNGAGGCTGGGAACTCCTTTACTAGATAATTTAGATACAAATTAAACAAGGTGGGAGCAAGAATACAACCCTTTTTAACCCCCCTTCCTGTTCCGATTTTACAAGACAAAACCCCCTGTTGGTTTAATCTAACCATTATAGCGGTATTTTTATACAGGCTAATTATCAGGAAGAGTAGTCTCTTATCCATATTTAGGGCAGCTAGCTTTTGCCAAAGATGGCCCCTTGGGACTAAATCAAATGCAGCTCTGAGATCAACAAACACGCATATAATGCTTTATGTGGGCATAAATGCTTCTGGATCAAGCGGGAAAGTAAGAAGCAGTGGTCGCCTATTGATCTCCCTTCCCTAAAGCCAATTTGTTCATTTACCAAAATGTCCTGGGTCGCCAGCCATCCTTTAAGTTTCAAAAGTAAAAATTTGTCATATAATTTGCTGATTATACTAAGTAGGCTAATAGGTCTGTAGTTTTTGGGATCAGCAGGGGTGCCTTTTTAAAATATTGGCACCACAGTAGTCTCACTCCAATCCACTGGAACATTGCCCGAAGCATTTATCCCAGTGAATAGGGCCGCCAATACTGGGGCCCACCAGTCCACTTCTCCTTTAAAAAGCTCCGCTGGGAGGAAGTCCACTCCTGGAACTTAACCACTTTTAAGGGAAGCAATCGATTCCACTATCACTTCAGGGCCAACTGGTTCCCATTCAGGGGACATTGGTGATAACTCCAAAATATTAACTACATAACTTGGAGGAGCAAACAGGGATGCAAAATGTTCCTCCCAGATCTCAGCTGCAACCTGCAACTGACCATGGGGCGACTTTCCCTGGTCTATGCCCCTGCTTATCCCTCTAACCATCTTCCAGAATTTTAAGGAATTCATGTCCCTAGATGCCCTATCTAGTGACTCCCAGGCATGCCTGTGATATGCTCTTAGCCCTTAGAAGTTCCTTATAGCCCCGTCTGCTACCAGCTATTTCCTCCAGGAGACAAACCTATTAGAAGCCCTATATTTCCTAGAGAGTCGCTTTAGAGTGGTACGCACCACACGACAATCCCTGCCAAACCAGGAAGGCATATAGCCCTCACTTCCTTTTACATGGGGTCTGTCTGTGCTTTTAATAGCTAGAAAAGGGGTAAGCCAAATCATCAAAATCTGGTAGCAATGGAGCAAGACATCCGGGGAAGGAGCCTTGAGCAATTCTCTCATATACTGCCTTCCCCTAGGGGATTGGAGAGTCGATGACAATACAGATTCTAAGTCACTTCCCCATCTTCTCCTCACTAACCCTGATCCAGAAGCTACAGTGGCATCAACCAAAGGACTGGTCCCACCCAACTTAGGACCCTTTAAATGGAGAGTGAGGGTCAAAGGCATATAATCACTTTCGATCCAGGGGTCTACCAGGAGATCATTTACTAACAGGATAATATTGGCTGAGACTGTTATATAATCAATGGTACTACTACCCCTTTTGGATAGGTAAGTAAATTCTCCTGGGTGGTCCCTCCACCCATGCCCATTTAATGCATACAAGTCCATTGCATACATAAATTTAGCAAAGAAGGTGCCATTTCTATTCAGACCCGTATCCTTCAGGTGTCTCCACTTCAGTGGCAAACAATCTTCATCTTGCCAGACTCCCCTTTATTGGGAGAGGTCCTGGTCCCGAGCACCCATCCGGGCATTAAAATCCCCACCCATCAGGAGATACGCTTCTGGATATAGCCTTTGGATCGACTCCAAAAAGGCTGCTAATTCTGTACATCCACTTTCTTGATAATGGGTAGCATTACAGGGGGGGGGGGGATATAGACAGAAACTATCATTAATGAGTGATCTGGAAACAGCAATAGGTAGCCACATGCGTAAGCTGTATAATGGGGGAGAGGGACCAGCTTAACCTTCAATGAAATATCCACCAAACAAGCCAACCCCCCACTTGGTCTACCCCTAGTGGCCGCTTTGGTCGCCTCTTACCAGACGACTTCATATCCCTGCAATGAGAGCTCATCCATGCACCAGGTTTCTTGTACCAATAAAATATTAAATTTCTTCAAAAAGGGGTAGCACCCAGGATCATGGAGCCTAGACTTCCATCCTGCCACATTCCAGGAGAGGCTACTCAGAGGGTAGCAATCCCCAGTCTGGGCATATCAATCAGTCTTAGTTTTAATCAATACTTTCATGTTACCTCTAATGTCTAATGCTGGCAACTAAAGTTATTTGGGGCTCAAGACCACCAGAGGCAGCCCCCGATACTCCTTCCCCCATAGCTACCAAAGACATGGGTATTTCCCAGGGAGGGGGGTGCTGAGGAAGAGAGTCCTAGAGCAGCCCCCAATCCTTGATTCTAAGGCAATACCCCCTCTATACCTCATCCCTGGGGGGTTTAATTAGGGCGAGAGCATCCATAGCATCACCTGGATGGGGACGTGTTCCAGGCCCGCTGTGAGTAGTTTGTCAGCTACTTCGCGGACAAGATCGCTTGAATTCAGAGCGACTTTGCAGCCAGATTAGGGGCAGTAGGTAGAGAGCGCGAGGTGATGGAAACCCTGTCTGGTCCATCTTTGTGGGGGGAGTTTCCGGAAGTGACGCCAGCCGATGTGGCGGATGTCTTGGGGTCTGTGAGGGCCACTTGTTGTGAACTTGATCCATGCCCATCCTGGTTGGTGAAAGCCTCCAGGGAGATGTTGGGAACGGTGCTGGCGAGGGTAGTGAACGCATCCTTGCAGCAGGGGAGGTTGTCGCCCAGTCTCAAGGAGGCTGTGGTGCTCCCCCTGCTGAAGAAACCATCGTTGGACGTGGACGCCCTCGCAAGTTACCGACCTGTCTCTAACCTTCCCTTTTTAGGGAAGCTTATTGAATGGGCTGTGGCATTCCAGCTCCAGGTACATCTAGACAGCATCGGTTTCCTATACCCGTTTCAATCTGGGTTCCGCCCAGGCTATGGCACTGAGACGGTGTTGGTGGCCTTGGTCGACGATCTCCACCGGGAGATGGATGCAGGATGTTCAACATTTCTCATCCTGCTAGATCTCTTGGCCACTTTTGACACCGTGGACCATGGGCTGCTGCTGAGACGGCTGCGTGACCTGGGGGGTCTGGATGGGACTGTTCTTGAATGGTTCCGTTCATTCTTCTCGGGGAGAAGTCAGTGGGTGGTGTTGGGGACTGAAACATCAAGCCCCTGGGCCTTGACCTGCGACTTTCCGCAGGGTTCAATTCTGTCTCCACTATTATTGAATGTGTATATGCAGCCCCTGGGGGAGATCGTTAGAGGGTTCGGGGTGCGATGTCACCAATATGATGATGATACTCAGTTGTACCTCTTGTTTTTAACTCACCTAGTTCCTGCTGTCTTGTTACTTTCCCAGTGTTTGGAGGCCATGGCGGATTGGATGCGGCAGAGCAGACTGAAGCTCAATCCTGATAAGACAGATGTAATGATGGTGGGAAGGGTGAGGGAGGTATTGACTCCTCTGGTAGGAGGGGTCTGTCCACCTGTAGCCCAGCAGGTTCAAAGTCTGGGGGTGGTGTTGGATTCGGACCTCCATCTGGAGCAGCAGGTGGAGGCGGTGGCTAAAGCCTCTTTTTGTCAGCTGTATCTGGTACGGAGGCATCCGACTATACATTTCCAGGCGTGACCTGGCCACTCCCATTCATGCCTTTATCACCTCGAAGTTGGACTACTGCAATGCGCTCTACGTGAGGCTTCCCCTGTTTCTGTTCTGGAGGCTGCAGCTAGTGCAGAATGCGGTGGCCCATCTCCTCACGGGGATGGGGTGGCGGGAGCACATAACACCTGTGCTCCATGCTCTACACTGGCTGCCTATAGCGTACCGAGTCAGATTCAAGGTGTTCGTTTTGATCTATAAAGCCCTATACGGTCTGGGTCCCTCATACATCGGGAACCACCTCCCCCTCCATACCTCAGAGCGATCCCTTTGATCTGCCAGGGGCGCCTTCCTGGACTTCCCCCATGTTAAGTGGGGGGCCACATTGGAAAGGGCGTTCTCGGTGGCTGGGCCGCGGCTTTGGAATTCCCTCCTGGAGGAAGCCCACCTGGCCCTGTGTCTGCTGGCCTTCCGCCGAGCCTGCAAGACCTGGCTGTTCACCCAGGCCTTCAGAGGGGAGGGTAGATGGGGGGGTTGTTTTGGTTTTTAAAGATATGTTAAAAAGTGATGGTTGGGGGCTGTTTTAAAATGTTTTAAATTTTTGATATTTTTTTTAACGTTATTGTTGTTTTATTTGTTGTACGCCACCCCGACATGCTGTAAGCATGAGAGAGCAGCTAATAAATATTTATAAATAAGTAAAATAAATAAATAAAATATTCTAATAATTGCCCCTTTCCCCCTCCTTCCTAACTGGTGGCATTCCCTGGTTTACAATATCACCAGAGAGTTCATTATATCAGGGGTCAGCACAACTAATAATTAGTGCTTTTTCTCTCTTCAGTCCTCTGTACTACTGGATGTATTTGTATGGATAGGTGTTTTTCCATCTTGCTGTACAAACACTTTTCACAAACCATGGGTGAAGTCTAGAGCTGAAATGAGTATCTGCCGCTATCCAGTATTTGGCTGGGTTTTAAGCAATAACAGTCCTTAAGTTAGGGTCTGTTTTATCGGGGAAACAAAAACCATAGTGATTTAATTTGGCCCAAAAATGCAGTTTGCTTTTTAGTCTGTTCTGTAGCTAAGCAGACTTTTAGAATAATTTGCACGAAGGAATAGGGGAAATTAGAAGAGATGCTGATAACATCTGGGACCCAAGATATTTTTGTAAGTTTGGTTCACAACAGTTTCTGATAGCATTAAATGAATTTTCACAAATGATGAGGCCATAAAATCAATAAGAGAGAAACACCACCACTCCATGGAAAAGGTGTTTTATTGTTTCAGTCATATCTCAAATGCTGAAATAGGTTTAATTTTTAAGCTAAATAAGGGTTTTAACGACTGTCAATTGGAGTAGTATTAATCAACATATTTCACAATATAAATTCCAAATTGTTTCAAGGTATTTTAATGAAATATTCTGTATAGATTAGGGACAGTTCTGGAAATCTAGGGGAGAAATTAGAGACTAAAGACAATAAAAAGAATGCATTTAATTGGTGAAATAAAATTTATTTCAACATAAAGTTTGGCTTCAAAATTATACCTAAATGCACCATTCACAGGAGTAAGTAATTGTTCCTTTGAATTGTGTCTTAATGAGGAATTCAAAGTTTTATAAACCAGTGTTGCTCTAGAAATTTCTTTCTAAAGTGGGTAGAACTGAAAAATATCTAGCCTCTGCTCTTCAACAACTTCCTGAANTTAATATAAATAGTTTATAATTGGAAGAATGGGATTGGCATGCTGTTCCACAGTACCTAACTCCCCATTCTTCCAGTTCATGGCATTTGGTCCATCCACTACTCATCTCCTCCGGGCAACTAGTCCTAGGATTAGCTATATAGAGCAAGCCAGGCTCGCGATCCCCCTCAATACATACAGTTCCCTTGGGTGGGCCTAAAGAAGGTTGCACAATCTCCACACCTACTTCCAATGGGCAACTCCCATTGGGAGCCGTATAGAGGCCTACATTGCCTCCAACCCCCTCCTCATAGTTGAGCCCTTCATCCACAATGGAGTGTAAATTTATTATCTCCTTCTCCTTATTTTCGTGGGGGTGGGAACCTTGCAACTCCTATATTATTGCTATCACTATCTAGTTGTTCCCCCATATCAGTCTCCACATATCCAGTAATAGATTATCTCTCACACCAGCCTCCACTTCACCCACCGGAGTAGCTGAGGTGTTATTAAGGAGGGGGCACCGCTAGTCCAAGTCAGAAGACTTAGGATCAGAAATCAAGTCACCCAGTTCTCTAACTTGGGGGACAAGGGTAGGAGGACCTACCTTTTCTTTCGATCTTGTGCTGTAAATACTCTGAAGCTTACTGTTAACATATATTTTTGCTGTATGTACCCCTTTATCATAGAGGATCTGACTTGCCTTATATAAACAATCGGTCAATTGGCTGTTCCTAAAGGAAATTACAGACTTTAAGAAAACCCTATTCCTTTGCCGAATCCAGATATCCTTGATATCCCTAGGGTAAAAAGTAATTGAAAGGAGACCCCTAATATGACAAGGAGTAGACCATTGGGTAGACCATATCCTGAGGGTAAGGGATAGACTGAAATTGCTATAGCATTCCTGCAGGAGCTAAAGTTACCATTTGCCTCCTCCATTAAAGGTGCTGTTCTACTCAGGCGGTATGGGGCACTAGCCTACTTATTATCCTGTGTCATCTGGGCATCCAAATTTCCCCCCATAATTTGTTTATTCATAGCTCCTCTATCCCCTTGGGGGGGCAGCCTAAATGATTGAATCTTTGCACCCTCATCCTTGTTATTTTCCTTATTGGTTGCCTTGTTGTTACCTTCAACAATTTGTGTTAATATACAGAGTTATGCAAAAAGATGCTGTAAGGCTTTACCAATAAGAATTGTTTGGTCTGAAAGAATTTGAACCCAGTTATTATTGTCCCCCTCATTGGGTCCTAGCAATAACTGGGGACATCTGGGAGCTGTTTGAATTACTGGGCTAGTCGGGGAAATTGACCTCTCCCTTATAGCCATCCATTTCTTTCGGGACCCCTCACGAAGCCTCTGAGGTATAGTTCCTCTCCCCTCCTCACCCTCGAGTCCTTCATGACTTAAAGCTGCAAACCTGTTAGTCAAAGGGATACCGGGGAACCGGAGGGGATCATCCACCGAAGGGTCCACTTGGCTCATGGGAGGCTGGAGGAACTTGTCCAATTTCCTCTGTTCGAGTGGGGGAGTCTCCACATTCTCCCCCAGTGGATTCTACCTAGACTTTGCCAGCATTATCGTGGCTGTAGGGAAGAAGAAAGAGAAAAACAAGGCGAAGAACAAAATGAGCTAACTGCTCCCCTGGCTCCAGCTGGTGCCTAAGGCGGCTCGCACAAGGGTGCACCCTTGCACGTGCAGCCCTTAGGTGTGCGGCCCGTGTGTGCACCTCCAGCACCGCCACCGGCATCTGCACTCCTTTGAAGCCCCACTCGACCTCCATATCACTGGCTCTGCCCCTCCACTTGCTTACACCTCAGCATCTGTCTCTGCTGGGTTGGGCTTTCACTCCCCTTTACCATGTTCCACCACCAGCGTCTGCACTCCTTTGAGGCCCTGCTCAACCTCCATGTCACTGGCTCCGCCCCTCCGTTTGCTCACTCCTCAGTGTCTGTCACTGCCAGGTTGGACTCTCACTCCCCTTCACCACCTCATGCTGCTTCCACTTGCTCCATTCCACACGCTGCACAAGCACTTCCTCTCCACCCCCTGACATACTAGCATTCACACTGATGCATGTCATAGGAGACTCTTATGGCTAACCAATGAAATGCAGCAGAAAAAGGCAACAAAAGGATCCACGTCTGCATGTCCATTGTCCAAATCAGTACTCCACTTTGAATGCAAAGGCTTTCATGTAGTTACTACCAATCATAATAAAAATACTCCAAAGTGTGTGCTTGCATGTGTGTTTGTGCATATCTATGTAAGCTTCCTGGGGCCTTTCAGCCAATGGACCTCAAACAACTAAGCAAGCAAATAAGCCAGGAGAGGAAGAAGGTTGATAGGTTTGCACATGGAAAGGCATTGAAACAACTCAGAATTGCCATAGGTGGCAAAATAAATATTCATTTGAATACTGTGACAAATGTGACCGCTTCTGTTTGGCTCTAATGGAGCACGTATTCAGCCCCACTTTTCCAGATATCTTCTTCTGATATTTCTGGTCAGGTATTTTGATATTTATCTTATTTTGATTCAGTCATTTCGGTATTTTTCTTTCTGTACTCAAATACCTGACTCCTCAAATTGATGTAGAACTTCTCAAAGTTGCACACTAAGTTTGCTCGCCGGTGATCCCATCCCATGATCAAGTGTCATCAAAATCAAATTCCAGCAAGTAAAGTTTTCATGAAATGCTGAAATATTCCCGATGCAACAGAAATTACAAATTTGAGGCACTTGACATGGAATGTTCCTCGATGCGTAATAATCGTCTTTGCATCTGCAGCTTCTTCATGAACAATCAGCTGTTGATAGGCTTGGGACAGATCGAGTTTTTCAAAGGCTTTAACTCCAGCAAGTATGGCAAGCAGTTGGTTAACCCTTACCTTTTTTCATGAAAAAAACTACACTCGAGTTGTCATGGGGTGGATTTCAACCCCAAGCTGATTTTGGCCTGGGGATTGAAAGTGTGCAATAAAATGTAACTTTTTTTTTACAGTATCCACACAATCTATTCCCAGCACACACACACAGACATTATAGAGTCTGCATTGGGATGGATTTCCACTCCAATAGGAAATTGACGCTGGGGTGATTTGTACCCCAGGCATTGTTTGTGTGTGTTTTTTATTGTAGAAGACAAACGATAAGAGATATCTGGATGAAATTTGAGTATGTTATGCCCAGACATGCTAGTGACAATGTCCTAAAATCTCAAATTTGTAGAGCCACAAATTACCATATATATTCATGTTTTTTTCCATTCGGGGATTTCTACCCCGAGCTGACTTTGGCCTGGGGATTGAAAGTGTGCAATAAAATGTCACTTTTTTTTACAGTAGCCACACAATCTATGCCCAGCACACATACAGAGACATTATAGAGTCTGTTTTATGAGAAATACCAGCTCCACACATGAATAAATAACAACCAACACTACTCGTTTTTCTTTGCAAATGCATTATTTTTTTATTCAAACTACAGAAAATGGTTTTTAATGAACTTTAACAATCTATATAAGTTAAATTAGTGCCCCCCCAAAGGGTCAGCCCTCTGCCACTGACTCAGTTCAATCCCCCAGTGCAACCTCTTCCAGCCAGCTAGCCCCTCAGTGCCTCCATTCACCCCTGTGCCTGCCATCCCCTGCCATCCCCTGCATGCCTGCACCCCTGCACGCCTGTCATATCCTGCATCCCTGCACGCCTGCCATCCCCTGCATCCCTGCAGGCCTTCCATCCCTGCACCCCTGCATGCCTGCCATTCCCTGTGCCCTGCCGTCCCTGCACCCCTGCATGCCTGCCATGCCTGCATGCCTACCATCCCCTGTGCCATGCCATCCTTCAATCCCCTCCTGCAAGCCCCCAGCCAGTGATCACACCACACAAAATCTTCCAGGGACGAAGAATGGCCATTCTGCCCCTGGACTTGAGGATGTGGCTCCCACCTGCTAATCATCTGCTAATGGCCCATAAGCTTTTCTTTGTTCCATTTCTATGGTCAATTTGTGAGGACAATGAGGGCACTTCTGGCTTGCTGGAGAAATGGAGCCTATGGTAAGGGAGATAAAATCTTTCTAATAGACTAAGAGACTGAAACCTAGGAGGCTGGGTGAGAAAGGAAGCTTTGCAGATGGAGTGAGCAAATGAAAAATCTTTCATGGCTACTCTTTTTTATTAGACTAGTGGAAACATTGAGAGATGTTCGTGGCAGTGAAGGGGTTAATTTTCATTGCTGCTGCCAGTCTAAAGTTACCTTGCCTTCCATGGGTGAGAAAGGAAGCTTTGCAGATGGAGTGAGCAAATTAAAAATCTTTCATGGGTACTCTTTTCTATTAGACACTAGTGGAAACATTGAGAGATGTTCGTGGCAATGAAGGGGTTAATTTTAATTGCTTCTGCCAGTCTAAAGTGACCTTGACTTCCATGTCATCTTCCAGTCTGAATTGGCCTTTAAAAATGTTGATTTGGCTGCTTTTAAGTTGGGGTGGAAATCCACCCCAATTGAAATGCATTGGCTGGGATTGAAATTCCACCCCAATAGGAAAACTCCATTGACGCTGGGGTTATTTTTCCACCCTAGGCCTTTTTTAAAAGTTTTTTTATTATAGAAGACAAACAGTAAGTGATATCTGGATGATTTTTGAGTATGTTATGCCCAGAGGTACTGGTGACAATGTCCTAAATTCTCAAACTTGTAGAGTCACGAATTACCATATTTTTCATGGTTTTTTTCCACCGGGGGATGGAAAGCAACCCCATGGCAGAAGGTAAGGGATGGGATGTGGATGATCTTTTAGCACCTTGTTTACCGTGCATTTATAATCTCCACAGATTTGCACATTTCCATTTTACTTAAGCACTGGTACGATTGGCGTGGCCCACTGACAACTGACACTCCAGAACTGGAATCAACCTTCATTTTGAATTTGTGACCATTGATAAGAACTATCATTAGGGCTTCCTGTCAGAAAAAAATGGAAACTTTGCCTGGCAGAATGCCATTTATCCCGATTTTCGGAGTACTTACCAGACAGTGTGGTATATGGAAAGCCAAAGCTCTAGTACAAGCTTCTCAGCTCTTTGTAAATGACATCAGCAAAACAAAGGACACCTTGGAAGGCATCCTGCAAGGTAAAATCCCCTTCTTAGTTTATTTTAAATTACGTTCAATATTTAATTCCCCGCAACAAAGAAAAGAATTTGCAAGATAGTCGAAAGGACTTGAAAATGCCCTACTGTCCCAGTCATCTGATTGTAAAATACTTTCCCACCTATACAGAGAACTTCATGCACCATTTCACTTCCTGAATGCAGAATATCTTGAATGGTGGAGACAGGATCTACGGAATAACTTTACCCAAAGGGAAATAAAAACAATTTGGTGAACAGTGTATAAGTGTGCATCTTCACTTACACTAAAAGAACCACAAATTAAACTCTGTATGCACATTTATCTCACTTCTCATAGGATATCACAGCAGGATGTGCAATGCTCCAATGTCTCCATTGTTGGTGGGGATGCCCAGCAGCACATAATTTATGGCAAGAAGTTTTGAAACAGTTTGTTTTTGTTACTGGAGCAACAATTCCTTTTGTGCCAGAGGGTGAAAACAGACATGACGCTAACCACGTTTTACCACCCTTGGTGGTTATTTATGCATGTTGCAGGGCTGTATTGGTGCCCTATACCCAAAGATAGAATTATTGGGTATCTTCCCAACAACTGATATCATCAGTTTGTGGGTGGATACATGTCAACAATTAAGACTAGCGGCAATTCATGTGCTTACTGTGAACTGGAAATTTACACAAAAATCCATGATAAGGTCTTGGTATAATTGCTTGTGGTTTTCTATATCAATGGTTAAAATTACATCTGGCCTACATGATGATTTAGCACAAGTTTATTTAATATGGAACCCAATCTGGGAACTCTGAAATAATCTAATATTGGACAAGAAGAGCACCCAATATCTATGTTTATCTACATTTGATGGACAATATGTGGTTGTGATGTACCACAAAACTCCTGTATATTACAACTATTGACTTTATTTTATTTAATTAATGTATTTATTTATATTAATATTTTTATGCTGCCCCTTCCTGACTCAGGCATCTTGGGGTGGCTCACAACATATTAAAAACATGTCAAAAGATTAAAATAAACAATAATAATTCAATTAAAACACAATATAAAACCCCATTTCCCTCCTACGCTACCCTAACCCAACCCACCCACCCCATATCCCCCAGGAAAGGCCTGGCAGAACAGCCAGGTCTTACATTTTCTGTGGAAAGAGGGGAGGCCGGCAGCCAAGTGGATCTCTGATGGGAGGGAGTTCCGCAGCTGCAGCACAGCCATGGAGAATGCCCTCCTCTTAGTGGACACCTGGGAAACCCAGGAGACCTCGAGGAGGGCGCCCCCAGCCAACCGCAGGGACCACTCCAGGACCTGGAGGGTGAAGTAGTCGTGCAGATAGGTGGGGCCCAAGCCGTTTAGGGCTTTAAAGGTCAGCACCAACACCTTGAATTTGGCCCGGAAGCCGACCAGCAGCCAGTGAAGAAAGTGAAGCACCAGTGTGATATGCTCGCATCAGCCCATCATGAGATGGGCCACCTCATTCTGCACCAGCTGCAGCTTCCGAAACAACACCAAGGGCAGCCCAATGTAGAGCGTGTTGCAGTAATCTAGTTTCAAGGTAATAAAACCATGGATGACTGTGGCCAGATCCAAGTCTGAGACATACAGCCTAAGCTGACGCATGAGCTGTAACTGCTGAAATGCTCCCTTTGCCACAGCCGCCACCTGGGCATCCAGGCAGAACTGTGGGTCCAGGAGCGCCCCCAGACTCCGGACCTCAGAAACCAGGGGAGGGCAGACCCCATCAATGATGGGGGTCACCACTTCCTCATCCTTCCCCACAACCATCACCTCCGTCTTGTCAGGATTAAGCCTCAGGCGGCTCTCTTGGAACATGAGCATGGGTCTTGAATTCTGCAAAGCTTGGCCCGCTGATGGTGAACAACACCTTAAAATCCATACTGGAACTGAGCTTGGAGCAGTTTACAACCTGCTTTATGTATGGGTGATAATGGTAGTATTTAATTACTGTGCAGCAAAATGTATCTAGACATCACTCATAATCTGGTGCTAGTTTTGTGTCTGGTTTTACTTTTGATTTTTTATAAGTTATTTTATATGGTTCCAAAATAAAGATTATTATTAAAAAAAAAAGAAGAAGAAAAGAACTTTCATTAGCACTTTTGAACTACGGAACTCGGTTTTCTGGACAGTCTGAAAGTGATATAACTTCCCCACCTCATCACTCATGAATGCATTGCGTGTGTTGTGTTTGTTTGAGGGTATGAATCCTTGTCGCAGTCCCTATGCTTCTCTTCACTTAACTTTGACCTGTAAACTCACTCGATATGACCTTTCCTTTTGCAAAAACAACACTCCACACTTTAAATGTATATGCAGAGCAATGACGCTGCCCTCCGCAGTCAGAGCAGGGGTTTGCACGATCAGTACTATCTGAAGATGTCATGCTAGATGAGTTCCTGTAAGTCTTATAGCTTTGCTGTTGGTTAAGTAATTTTGTTGTGACTGACAATGTTCACATTGGTGTCTGTAACTCAGATTTCTTTTGTGTGCCATAGTGCCATTTCAGCTGCTAAAGCCTTTCCCTATGCCACTGCAAAAGTCAAATTTGGCTCAGCAAGGAGATGGCATAGAAGCACTTCATCTTGGACCAGTGGCGTAGCTACCATGGCACGGGGGGTGTGTGCAACCCTGCTCAGTTGCACCCGGACTCGTGCCTGTGGGGGCCCACGGCCGACCGGAGCATCATGGCCCTGCTGCAAGGGGGCCCACCCACCGCCGCCGGCCACCCTTGCAGTTGCTGCCTGCCGCTTCCCCTCCTCTGCAGCTTGGCAAAGCGAGTGGCTCACCTCGCCTCCTCTCCCTCCCTAGCGGGGCAAGGATGCAGTGCTGCAGCTCGCCTCCTCCTCTCCCTCCCCGGTGAGAATAGGATGCAGCGCTGCAGCTCGCCTCCTCTCCCTCCCCGGCGAGGCTAGGACTCAGCGGCATGGGCAATTAAAAAAAAACACCAAGTGCCCACAAACTCTCAGTAACGACGTTGCTCCAGAGACTCGCGCTGCCTCCCTGTGCACCTGCAAACCCAGTCACAGTGCGGACTCTGCAGGGACTGGGTTTGCAGGTGCAGGGAGGCAGCGTTCAAGTCCCTGGAGGAGAAATGCCGCTGCCGCTGCCGCTGCCATGCAATAGGGACTCCCAGGCTCAGGCTCAGGTTAGTGGTGTGTGCCCCCCACCTGACCCCGTGCCCACTTCCCTCCTGCCCCCCAGCCTGCAGTGTGCCCCATCCCCCTTCCCTCCTGTCCCACCCTCAGCCTGCCCCATCCCCCTTCCCCCCTGCCCCCCAGCCTGCCCCCACCCCCTCCCAGCTAGCGCCC
>QEPC01010816.1:200939-258258 GCA_003113815.1 Sphenodon punctatus
ACTGCACCCCCCCGGGTGCTTGCGGAACCTGGGGGATGGGGCCCCCCCGGACCGGACCAGACCGGACCGGTCCATTACCCCTGCCTGGGAGGGTGCTGCCGGTGCGTTGCTGGACCTGCAGAGGGGCTCCACCGGACCCGGCAGCCATGCCTGTGCCCCCCTTTGACTGTGGGGCCCCCTTCCTCCTCCTCCTGGACCCTCTCCGCCACCCTCCCTGTGCTTTGGGGGCTCCCACCGTGCCTTGTTCTGTGGGTCCACCCCCCCGAGACTGCCTCTGTTCCTGTGGGGGCGCCTCCTTGGACTGGACTGGGGTGGTGTGGGGGTGGGGATTGCTGCTGCCTGTGCCTTTCCCCTTGGTGGTACCCCCCTCGTCCCTCCCGTTGTTCCTGGTGTGGTGTTCCGGGTGCCCCTGACCCCCCTTCCCGACCTTTCCCTTGTGTGTGTGTGTGTGTGCCCGGGTGTGTGGCCGTGCATTGTGCCCCGCTGAGGGTCCGCTGTGTGTGCTGCCTGTCAGCCTGTTCTCCCTCTTCCCTCCTCCCTTCCCATTTCCCTTGTGTGGGCATTCCCTTGTGTGCCTTGTGGCGTTGTTTGCCCTCTGTCAGCCATGTCTGTGTCCCGCCCCTGCTCGTTTCCTTGTGGGGGTTTAGCGCCCGGCGGGGGTTCGGCTGCACGTCTGTTGTGCTGCTGCGGCCCGCGATGGTGCGGCCCAGTTCCGGCCCATGGTCCCGTTCCCGGCACGTCTGTTTGGGCCGTTATCCCACCCCCGGGCGTGGTTGCTCTGTTCACCCTCCCTGGTGGTTCACTGTGGTGAACCGGCCGCCCGTCACGTCTGAAAATACCCTCAGTTTTTGGGTCCAATCTGAAACACCTTAATGTTGCTTGGCAGAGGCTGAAAATCAGATGCCTTTAAAAAGACTCAAGTTGGACTTTCAAGAATGTGAATGTATCCATAACTTCTGAAAAACTGTTGGCAGAGTTTGACTTCAACACTGAGGACTTTTGGATAAAGGTGGGAGAGCTGCAGTGAGAGTATTCTCTAATAAACTAAGTGGGTTAAAATGTTAACATACTTGTTTGGTAATGAAGCCCTGTCTAGAGAGTTGAAGCAGAGAGAGCACTGTGGGTAGGTAGCTAAGCTTTGGGTTTACCAAAATAGGCAGAAAACAGACTTCCCTCCCCTGCAAAAAATAATCGAAACAGATAACCAATTGAGTGTAAATTGATATGAACTACCATTTTCAGTTCCATTAGGGTATATTAAATGGCTTTTCCTTTTCGTTTCTTTGTTTGTTTGTTTTGGCACACATTTCACCTCTAAAAGCAAAGTAGCAGGTATATACATCCTTGGAACAAGCTAACCTTCCTTGTTGGATATTGAAAAGTGCAGATGGGGGTCGTCTAGGCATGTGCGACTGAGCTCCCTCCAGACCCGATGCGAAAAGAAAGAAAATAACCGCAAATGCCTCAAAAAAATTAAAAATAGCCACAGCTGAAAAAAAAGAGGAATGAGCCTGACCCAAAAAAAAAGAAACAGACTCCACAATAGAAAAGACTGGGCTCCCGAGATGAAGTGCATGCAGGGGAGAGGCCCTGACTTACAAGATGGTGGCGCCTGCGATAAAGGACAGTGCTGGGGACCCAAATACAATAACGCAAGTAATGGACCTATTCAGGTCAATTAAAAAGAATTTGGGGATCAACAAGGTGGGAATAGCAGCAATAAAAACTGGGCTGGGGGAACTAAAATCCAAAATGGAGGGCATTACCAAGAGAATAGAGGAGGTGGAGAACAGTTAACGAGCAGGAGGACAGGGAGAATAACAATGACCTAAGAGTCACACGCACAAAAGCTGAATTAAAGGCATTGCAGGAGAAACTGGAAGGAGAACAGGTCTCGAAGAAATAACTTAAGAATTATGGGGGTACCAGAAGGATCCAAAGCAGTGGGAGTGGGTGACCTAGTGCAGCGAGTCATGAAAGAAATATTTTCTGAAAAGCAGGATCTTCACCCGTTGGAGCTAGAACGAGCACATAGGTCCCTTCACCCCAAACCAAAAGACCAGGATCCCCCCAGGGCTCTGATCATGAAATTCCTTCATTTCCAGGCTAAAGAGGACATACTGAGAGCGGCCAGGAACTCCAAAGAAATGAATTTCCAGGGCCATAAGATTTCAATTTTCCCAGACCTTGTCTTCAAAACTGTGCAGAAACGAAAAGCCTGGAGAAAATACTTAGACCTTTTCCAAAAAATAGGAATTAAGGCACAGGTCTTCTTCCCTGCAAAGTTCTCCTTCATATTTCAAGATAAAAGAAGATACTTCACCCAGCAAGATGACTTGCAAAGATTTATGGAGAAAAACTTCAAGGAAAACAACTGAGTGGAGAACAAACAAGCTGCAAGAATACGAATAAGAACGTTGGTGGCTATTTATATATAAAGAAAGAAATAAGCTGTAAATAATGAGGACTATAAGGTATTATAAGAGGCATATAAGAAATAAGTTAAGGGTTTGGAGGGAGTGGGGAGCCCACATCACACAGTACTCCGTTTAATGGGGCCCCCTGAAAAGGTTTTGTGTGAAGGGGGGAATTGTTGGTGGAGTTAGTTATTGGTTATAGTTATTGTAAGACCTAAAAGGGGATTGAGGGAAGGGTGAGGAGATGAGTAAAGGGGGCAGGAAGGGAATGTTTAAAGGGGATAGGTTAGAATATAAGAATAAGTTTAACACAGAGATAGTGAAAAGACATAGGAAAGAAAATAGAGAGGGAAGGGAAGGTTCAGAGAGGACTGAGAGACCTCCACACTGGGTGGATCAAAAAAGAGAGGTTAAGGTAAGAAAGAAAGAAAAGGATTACAGGAATTATGGCAATGGATAAACTGAAAGCAATTAAATTTAATGGTTGTGGTCTCAATAACCCAATAAAGAGGGAAAGGGTGTGGCAATTTATTAAAAAAGCCCAGCCACATATATTTATGATACAAGAAACTCATTTGATAGCCCAAGATAATCACAGATTTGCAAATAAAGAGTATAAGATATACTTTGCAAACGGAGAAAAAAAAAAAGCTGGGGTCCTAGTGGGAATATCCAAATCCCTGAACATGCGAATAAAGGAAATCAACAGAGATAACCACGGCCGAGTATTAATATTAAAAGGACAGATAGAACAGGAAAAGTACACAATGGGTATTTTCAGACGTTACGAGATCACAGTGAACCACGGTGAATACCCACCTGTGGTCAATGTGACTCGAACGTCTGTTTGGCGGCCGCCAGATGTTCGCCACGGTCAATACACACATGGGGTCAATTTGAACCACGCTTCCCGGGCTAGCCGGGGGAATGTCCTGGGAAGCGTGGTCAAAGAGATCCCCAGCGGGGACCAAAAAAAAGTAACGTCTGGCCGGGCGCCACAGCCCGGGATCACCGGCAGGATCCTGGGCCGTGGTGAATCCAGCCCGACGCGGCGGCCGCATTGGCCCTGTCACCTGCCCGTCTCCCCAGAGGGCGGGTGGCGGGAGCGTGGAGGGGGCAGCGCCGTGCAGCCGCACATTGCGCCGCGTGGCCCCGCCCCCTCCCAGATTCCCCGCCGGGATCTGTTGCGGCGTGATGGGGTGACCCCGGTGGGGAATGAATGGGTTGATTTCGATACGGGGCCAACGGGCCCCGTACTGTCTGAAATCACAAAATAACAATGGTGTATGCCCCCAACAACAACACAAGGGCCTTCCTGTGCAAGCTAATTCCAGAGATAACAGAAATAACAGAAGGGAGGGCTATATTAAGTGGAGACTTTAATTCCCCATTAACATCATTGGATTTATTTACCAAAGCACCCTTAAATAAACAGCAAGAGAAAATCCAGAAAATAATTGCAGATCACCATTAGAGGGAAATTTGGCGAGTATTTCACCCACAGGAGCAGGGATTTACATTTTATTCTAACCCCCATAAAGTATCATCTAAGATAGACCACATTTTGATTAACAAAGAACTGATGCCATTGTGTAAGAGAGCATACATACAACTCATACCTTTTTCTGATCATAATGCAATAGTAGCAGAGATAAATATAAACATGAATAGAAAAGAAACCACACAGGCTTGGAAACTTAATTTTTTAAATTTAAACAATAGTTGGATCCAGGAAAAAATACAAACGGGAATACAAGAGTACATGCAGGACAATGATCAGTCAGATATATCCCCACTGGTGTTAGGGGATGCTTCTAAGGCAGTTCTGAGGGGACAGTTTATATCCTTGGGAGCATACCTGAGGAAAGAAAAGGGAGCTCAGATTAGTCAGCTCTATTTGCAGATAAAACAATTAGCAAAACAACCAACAATTAATGCAGAAAAAATAGCCCTGATAAAAACACAGATAAATCTATTAGAAACAGAGTCCATGATAAATAAGCTTAGATATTCTAAGGCATACTACTATGAGGCCAGTTCCTTAAATGGATCCAGATAATATATAAAAACCCCAGGGCCAAAATTATTTTAGATGGAAAAACAACCGCAGCTTTCAAATTGACTAGAGGCACCCAACAGGGATGCCCCCTATCACCACTTTTATTTAATATTGCCATTGAACCCCTGGTCATTGCAATAAGAGCACAACAACAAATTAAAGGAATGCAGATACAACAAAAGGAATTTAAGGTGGCCATGTACGCAGATGACATGATGCTAAGTTTAACTGACCTTCCTACATCAGTCCCGAAATTAATAGAAGACATTACACAATTTGGCAGAGTATCAGGATATAGAGTAAATATAGACAAATCCCAAATGTTACTATTTAACGAGGAAAAACTAAGTATAAAAGAAATACAGATGGCTACACCTTTTAAGGTACAAGATTGCAATATAAAATACCTGGGAATATATATACTAAAAAAATGGAAAGACCTATATAAATTAAACTTTGCCCCACTATTGGAAGAAGTAAAAAGGAAGGAGGAGGATTGGAAAAATCTATAAATTTCATGAATAGGCAGAACAAACTTAGTAAAAATGGCGTTGCTACCAAAACTATTGTATACGTCTTTCACCCTGCCGATAAAGGTTCCCAAGGAGTATTATGACACAATAAACAAGACTATAGCAATAATAATTTGGCAAAGAAAGAAGCCCCGGATCAGGAGGTCAAATCTATATACAAGTAAAGAAAAAGGGGGTCAAAACATGCCGGATGTAAAAATGTATCATTGGGTCTTGGCCCTTCGGGGAATTAAAATCTGGTACCAAAATGAGAAGAATCCAGATTGGATTGAAATTGAAAAAAATTATTATGGGGTAATGACATTTGAAGGTATCCTAACTGATGGGCAGCAGGTGCAGACTCCAAGGGGAATTGAACATTCATTTGTAGGGCACACACTACAAATTTGGGAAACATGTTTTAAAAAAGCAGAAATTCTAATAGACAAATCACCCTTCACACCTATTTTTGGAAATTGGACAAAATCAGTGGGGATCCCAACAGCCATAAAAAAAACAGTGGGGAAAAAAAGGACTTAAATGGGCTACACATTTATTTATGGTACAAGAGTTCCTAACTCAAGATACCATAAAACAGAAAATTGGAAACAAGATAGACTTTATGGTATATGCAAAAATTATAAACAAATACACTCTAAGACAAAACAAACCACATTATTTAAGGACAGCACATGATTTAGAAAAAGTGCTATACAGAGACCCCT
Organism: Sphenodon punctatus; assembly: GCA_003113815.1. NCBI lineage: Eukaryota > Metazoa > Chordata > Lepidosauria > Sphenodontia > Sphenodontidae > Sphenodon > Sphenodon punctatus. Next base: position 206,653 of record QEPC01010816.1, read on the forward strand.
CCCAGTTGCACGTGCTGTCCAAGATCTATAAAGTACTATATAAAATATATAACCTACCTAATGCTGGGTATGTGGCGGCATGGGAAGAGGATCTACAGGAAANAAAGGGGATAGGTTAGGATATAAGAATAAGTTTAACATAGAGATAGTGAAAAGATATAGGAAAGAAAATAGAGAGGGAAGGGAAGGTTCAGAGAGAACTGAGAGACCTCCACACTGGGTGGATCAAAAAAGAGAGGTTAAGGTAATACGGAAAGAAAAGGGTAACAGGCAATGAATAAACTGAAAGCAATTTCATTTAATGTTTGTGGTCTCAATAACCCAATAAAGAGGAAAAGGGTGTGGCAATTTATTAAAAAAGCCCAGCCACATATATTTATGATACAAGAAACACATTTGATAGCCCAAGATAATCACAGATTTGCAAATAAAGAGTATAAGATATACTTTGCAAATGGAGAAGAAAAAAAAGCAGGGGTTCTAGTGGGAATATCCAAATCCCTGAACATGCAAATAAAGGAAATCAACAGAGATAACCAAGGCCGAGTATTAATATTAAAAGGACAGATAGAACAGGAAAAGTACACAATAGCAACGGTGTATGCCCCCAACAACAACACAAGGGCCTTCCTGTGCAAGCTAATTCCAGAGATAACAGAAATAACAGAAGGGAGGGCTATATTAAGTGGAGACTTTAATTCCCCATTAACATCATTGGATTTATTTACCAAAGCACCCTTAAATAAACAGCAAGAGAAAATCCAGAAAATAATTGCAGATCACCATTAGAGGGAAATTTGGCGAGTATTTCACCCACAGGAGCAGGGATTTACATTTTATTCTAACCCCCATAAAGTATCATCTAAGATAGACCACATTTTGATTAACAAAGAACTGATGCCATTGTGTAAGAGAGCATACATACAACTCATACCTTTTTCTGATCATAATGCAATAGTAGCAGAGATAAATATAAACATGAATAGAAAAGAAACCACACAGGCTTGGAAACTTAATTTTTTAAATTTAAACAATAGTTGGATCCAGGAAAAAATACAAACGGGAATACAAGAGTACATGCAGGACAATGATCAGTCAGATATATCCCCACTGGTGTTAGGGGATGCTTCTAAGGCAGTTCTGAGGGGACAGTTTATATCCTTGGGAGCATACCTGAGGAAAGAAAAGGGAGCTCAGATTAGTCAGCTCTATTTGCAGATAAAACAATTAGCAAAACAACCAACAATTAATGCAGAAAAAATAGCCCTGATAAAAACACAGATAAATCTATTAGAAACAGAGTCCATGATAAATAAGCTTAGATATTCTAAGGCATACTACTATGAGGCCAGTTCCTTAAATGGATCCAGATAATATATAAAAACCCCAGGGCCAAAATTATTTTAGATGGAAAAACAACCGCAGCTTTCAAATTGACTAGAGGCACCCAACAGGGATGCCCCCTATCACCACTTTTATTTAATATTGCCATTGAACCCCTGGTCATTGCAATAAGAGCACAACAACAAATTAAAGGAATGCAGATACAACAAAAGGAATTTAAGGTGGCCATGTACGCAGATGACATGATGCTAAGTTTAACTGACCTTCCTACATCAGTCCCGAAATTAATAGAAGACATTACACAATTTGGCAGAGTATCAGGATATAGAGTAAATATAGACAAATCCCAAATGTTACTATTTAACGAGGAAAAACTAAGTATAAAAGAAATACAGATGGCTACACCTTTTAAGGTACAAGATTGCAATATAAAATACCTGGGAATATATATACTAAAAAAATGGAAAGACCTATATAAATTAAACTTTGCCCCACTATTGGAAGAAGTAAAAAGGAAGGAGGAGGATTGGAAAAATCTATAAATTTCATGAATAGGCAGAACAAACTTAGTAAAAATGGCGTTGCTACCAAAACTATTGTATACGTCTTTCACCCTGCCGATAAAGGTTCCCAAGGAGTATTATGACACAATAAACAAGACTATAGCAATAATAATTTGGCAAAGAAAGAAGCCCCGGATCAGGAGGTCAAATCTATATACAAGTAAAGAAAAAGGGGGTCAAAACATGCCGGATGTAAAAATGTATCATTGGGTCTTGGCCCTTCGGGGAATTAAAATCTGGTACCAAAATGAGAAGAATCCAGATTGGATTGAAATTGAAAAAAATTATTATGGGGTAATGACATTTGAAGGTATCCTAACTGATGGGCAGCAGGTGCAGACTCCAAGGGGAATTGAACATTCATTTGTAGGGCACACACTACAAATTTGGGAAACATGTTTTAAAAAAGCAGAAATTCTAATAGACAAATCACCCTTCACACCTATTTTTGGAAATTGGACAAAATCAGTGGGGATCCCAACAGCCATAAAAAAAACAGTGGGGAAAAAAAGGACTTAAATGGGCTACACATTTATTTATGGTACAAGAGTTCCTAACTCAAGATACCATAAAACAGAAAATTGGAAACAAGATAGACTTTATGGTATATGCAAAAATTATAAACAAATACACTCTAAGACAAAACAAACCACATTATTTAAGGACAGCACATGATTTAGAAAAAGTGCTATACAGAGACCCCTCCCAGTTGCACGTGCTGTCCAAGATCTATAAAGTACTATATAAAATATATAACCTACCTAATGCTGGGTATGTGGCGGCATGGGAAGAGGATCTACAGGAAAATATAGGGAAAAAAAGAATTAGAAATGGTGTGGCAAACAATGCAAAAGGCATCAAGATCTGTGTCGGTATTGGAACCACAAATAAAAATAATATATAGAATGTACTACACGCCACAAAGGATACATAAAATGAATGAACAATATCCACAGCAGTGCTGGCAAGGTTGTAAGGAAGTTGGAATATGGATGCACTGTTGGTGGACATGTCCCCATATAAGGAGTTTTTGGCTACAAGTATGGACTCACCTGAATCAGACGGTGCAACTGGAAATACCATTTCTACCAAAGTTTGCTCTAATGGAAATCCTCACAAATCTGCAGATAAGAAAAGAAGGGAAAATGGCATGTCAACAACTTAGACTGGCTGTGATACACACTGTAGTTTGTAATTGGAAGTCAGCAAGGAAACCATCAATAAAGAAATGGAAGCAAAGGTTGTGGTGGACACTTACCATGGAGAGAATCCAGGTGGAAGTACACTAAGATCTGGAAAGGTTTTATGCAGTGTGGAACTATATTTGGGAACTGATCCAACCTGAGATTGAGTCGAATGAGAGACAGCTTTCACTATGTTTAACAAAAATATGAGAAGTTATTGATAACACTGATAAAAGAATAGGGACCGAAGCTGTAACCTGAGGTCCCCCTGAGAATCTTACTCATTAAGATATTTATGTATCACATTGGTTATTGGATAACTTTGGAAAACAAAAAAGAGAATTAAAAAAAAAGAAAAGAAAAAAGAAAAGTGCGGATGGAACACAATCAGCAGAGCAAGATGCAAACTCATGACTTCCTTTGACAACACCATACTCTTGTTTGGTCTGCAACATACAGAAAGAATGGTGTGTGTGTGTGTCTGTGTGTGCACATGCATGCCGTGCGCACAGAGGGAACATTGGGATAAGCAACCTGTGCTCTAGTGAAACTTGGTCCATGCTGCAAAACTGACTTTTCTGAATACTTAAGTAAAATAAATAGAAAAAGTTGAGAGGCTCCAGCTTCCTTCACCTAACATACTTATTGTTTTGAGCTGGACAGATTTCAACTTTTGAGACTTGCAAATGACAGATGTTTCATATTCTAAGTCATTCTTTTATTATTAGAGTGAGGGAACACTCTAATAGTTAAGGTGTGTTGCATGCTACATTATAAAGCACCAACATTCTATTTGTTCTATAATGAACATGATCAAAGTTAGGATTGTGAAATTTGTTGTGGAGTATCACAGCAGTAGATGGTTCATGCTGTGAAAACCTCAGCTGAATCCGTTGGACAAAAGCTGAGATACCACAGTTTGAAAACTGCACTTTCAAGCCTGATTTTTCATTTAGTCAGTGTGTCTCGATCTGAGCAGGGTAGAGGGACTGAGTTTTGGTGGATAGGAGGAATATGCCTTTTAAAAAACGAAAGGAGGCTGCCAGGGGGTGCCTTTGGGTTTTTATTTGTAAATCTGATTCGTTGTTTTAAAGTTATGCAGTTGTGAAAAAAACCATGTTAACCTATGGAGAGGGGTGGGGCTGATTTGATGAGGAGCACTGCTCACCACCTCTTCACCTGTCTTTTCCTTCCCTGAGCAGGGCTTGGGGCAGTTGTGCCTGAGGCTTTGGGGCCACCAAGGAGTGAGGGCAGGGGGGCAAGGGCAGAGGGGTGATTTGGATGTGAGGGTGCAAGGGAGTGCAGGTAGGGGCAAGGGAGAAAGGGCAGGGAGCGCTTTGGGTGTGGGGGCAAGGGAGCTGGGGCAGGGGTGCTTTGGGTTTGGGGTCAATGGAGCAAGGGCAGGGCAGTGCTTTGGGTGTGGAGGCAAGGGAGCGAAGGCAGGGGGCACTTGGGTGTGGGGGAGGAAAGGGAGTGAGGTCAGGGGGCAAGGACATGAGGGTTAGGGGTGCTTTGGGTGTGGGGTTCAAGGGAGTGAGGGCAGGGGGCATTTTGGGTATGGTGGCAAGTGAGAAAGGGCAGAGGGTTCTTTGGGTGTGGGGGGTCAAAGGAGTGACAGAAGGGGGTGATTTGGGTGTGGGGGTCAAGGGAGTCAGGGCAGGGGGTACTTTGGGTGTGAGGGGCAGGGAAGCAAGGACAGAGGGGGGTGTTTGGGGTGTGAGGGGCAAGGGAGTGAAGGCAGGGGGTAAGGAAGCTAGGAAAGGGGTGTGCTTGGGGTGTGTTTTGGGTTTGGAGGGGAAAGGAGCAAGAGTAGGGGGCACTTTGGGTGTGGGTGAGACAAGGGAGCGAGGGCAGGGGCGCTTTGGGTGTCAGGGGTCAATGAAGTGATAGCGGGTGCAAGGAAGAGAGAGGAGGGAAGCATTTTGTCGGCGGGGCAAGGGAGTGAGAGTAGGGGGGTGCTCTTGGTGTGGGGGAGGCAAGGGAGCAAGGGAGCAAGGGCAAGGGGCACTTTGGATGTGAGTGGTCAAGGGAGCGAGAACAGGGGGCACTTTGGATGTGATCAGTTAAGGGAGTGAGGGCAGAGGGGCAAGGGAGCAAGGGTAGGGGCACTTTGGATGTGGGGGAAGCAAGGGGGCAAGGGCAGGGGGTATTTTCTGTGGGTGAGCAAGGGAGTGAGGGCAGGGGGGCACTCTGCATGTGGGAGAGGCAAGGGAGCAAGGGCAGGGGGCCTTTGGGTTTGGGGGGCAAGGGAGCAAGGGCAGGGGGTGCTTTGTGGGGGGGCAAGAGAGCGAGGGCAGGGAATACTTTGGGTATGAAGAAGAGGCAAGGGAGCAAGGACATGGGGGCAAGGGAGTGAGGGGAGGGGGTGCTTTGGGTGTGGAGGAGGCAAGGAAGCAAGGACAGGGGGCCTTTGAGTGTGGGAACGCAAGGGTGAACTTTGGGTGTGGTGGGGAAAGCAAGCGAGGGTGGGGGGTACTTTGGGTATGGGGCAACAGAGCAAGGGCAGGGGTGCTTTGGGTGTGGGGGAAGCAAAGGAGCGAGGGTAGGGGGCACTTTGGGTGTGGGGGAGGCAAGAGAGTGATGGTGGGGGGTGTGCGCTGTACTTAACAAAAAACGTGGCTATTCTATAATCAAAAACCCTCCAGTTTACAAGAAGAATTAAAGCTCTTGCAAATTCAATCATGCACTAAAAAACATCAAAAAATTGCAAGTCAGGAGTCCCGCCTTAATTTCCATGCCATGTTAGTAGTAAAGACATTGCAGTTTCACATATTTTGCTCACTTTTAGCTTAGGCTCCATGCACCCACACTTTGCCTTCTGGTCCCAATCCTCTTCCTTTGCAGATTGAGGGCAACACTGAAGCTGGGCACAGGAAAGCATGAGCTGGCCCCTTACCCACTCCATTCCCTCTATTCTTTCATGTCAGTTGGGGGAATGCGACAGCTGAGTAATGTCTCACAACCCTCCCTCTTACCCACTAGTCCCCACTGCCCTCACAGAGCACAGGGAAGCTGGGTACAGTCATATACAAATGTTTAATTTAAACTTTAAGTTGGGTATGCATTGAAATTAATTAAATGGAATGGCCATTGGAAAAGGAATGGAGGCAATAGCAGTGCCAATTATAAATAAATAGTATTGTCATTCCAACATCCAATTAAGTGATTGTGAAATAATACAACACAGATGCATCTTTGAGGAAGGCAAGGGGGTGTGAAATAATGAGGAATGCACCAGATCTGCAGTAAGTAGAATGGTTGGAATGACAGGGAAAAATACAAAGAGTGTGCAGGATCAAGTAAGTGGGTAGAATGACAGGAGGAATTAGAAATTAGGGGTGGGAAGTTCAGATCTTCCGATATCTGGTACTGCTGGTACTGGCAATAGCTTCGGTGCTGGCTTCACTTCAGCGCTTCACTAAGCCTTCCGGGGAACTTCCGGGTTTCCCCGGAAGGCCAAGTGAAGCGTTGAAGTGAAGCCAGCGTTGAAGTCGGACCCGCACCACGCTGCTGCCGCCGCTGCCACCCACAGCCCAGGTAAAAAGCAGATTGGGAGGGGGGTTAACCCAGAGTGCTGCCCCAGTCAGGAGGGCTCCCGGAGGAGAGCTTCCTCCACCTTCAGTAATAGCCAACCTGGCTGCCGCCGGGCAGCCAGCAGTGCGGCAGCGGCCCGGACTCACCCACAGGTCCTGTTTAAAAAAAATGTTTAAGTAAGGGTGTGTGTGGAATGACAAACACAAACACAAACACACACACTCATGCACACAAAACCAGGAGAGGAAGTGGAATAACAGGGAGGGAGGCTATTGGGAGTCAAAGGGTAGGGTGTCAGCTATGGTAAAAGGATTAAACAATAGGACTGCTCCTCCTGGTATCCTACCAGTCTTCTGAATCAGTTATTTTACTCAGAACCTTGTTGTTGTAACTATTTCTAATAGGGGTGGGACCAAACTAAAAAAAACGGGTATTGCTTTTACCAGTTACTGGTTTCAAAAAAATTGGTTTTACCGGTAAAACCGGTTTACTGGTACTGTTTTTTGTTTAATTGATTTCAATGGGGAAGTGTCCCCATTGAAATCAATTAACCCCCCCCAAACCTCCCCCTCCCAGGCTGCGCAGGTGGAAGGGGGGACAGAGAACGCAAAACCTCTGTGAGGGGAGTGGGGGCTAGAGGGTTAGAGGGGCGACTTGGACCCAGGACTTAATCTGGGTTGTCTGTTACAAGGTTGAGAGCTGAGCAGGGGAAAGGAAAACAAACTAGGAACCAGGACTATTGAGTTGCTTGTGAAGGGAGTGCAGCCTACTGGATTAGAGTTCTCAGTTAAAGGGTTGCGACCAAGTAGATTAGACAGGGAGAAAGAGCGGGAGCCAGAACTCCTAAGTTCTCTCTTTCTTAAAGAGAAAATGGAGGGGGTAAGGGGCCAGCTCATGCCCTCCTGTCCCCAACTTCAGTGTTTCCCCCAACCTGCAGAGGAAGAGGATTGGGGCTGAAAGACGAAGGAAAAGGGCAGGTGCACACTGCATGGAGCTTAAGTTGTAAGTGAGCAAAAATGTGAGACTGTACAATGTCTTTACTGCTAACATGGCACAGAAGTTAAGGGGGAGCCTTAACTTGTAATTTCCATGCTTTTTAGTGCATGATTGAATTTGCAAAAGCCTCAACTCTTCTTGAAAACTGGAGAGGTTTTTTTACTATGGAATAATTACTGAGTACTCTTTACAACTTCTTCCTCCAAGAAGACAAACTATCTCCAAGTGTCTGTGTTAGCATGCACTACAGTTTTTATGAAACGTTGAGAAATTTAGTTCATGAAATACATATTTCTTTCTTTTTCTTTTTTCCTTTCTATGTTCCCACATTTATTTATGGTCCTTAAGAGAGTAACATTTGAAGTACAGAATGAAAAAATCAAACTCATCCCCTAAAGGTCAATAATAAAGTCAATAGCAAAATCAATAAGTCCAATAATGTAACTAAAACATTTAGCTTAATGTTAATTGAGGATACATGGTCAGGATCTTCAGCATGTTTTAAAGGGCTTACAAGTGACCCAGTCCAATAATCTTTGCATTCTCAGTCAAAAGCTGTATGTGTTTCACACATGAGGATGCTAAATGTTTAAGACTATATTCCACTCACACTCCTATCCAAGGAATATTACAGGAATTGTGTCATACCTCTTGTTTGGCCTAAGGAGTTTCAATTTCCCCTTTTAAAATTTGGGGAGAAGGTAAACCTGTTTAACAAAGAGTGGATTGCGCAGAAAATTAAATATTTGATTTGCTAATCATTTAAAATTATCTGAATTTCATTTTGAATTGTTATTCATTTGCCATTTAAAATAAAATTGAAAAGGTTTTTAAAATAGTAGTAAGGTTTTAAAATGATAAAAAGACTATGGCCCTTTTTACATGGATAGGGGTGGGTGAGGGAGATGGGTGTTTTGGCGTGGTGGGTGGAGGTGGGTGGGGGTCCCTTTACACAGACACACACCAACCTCCACCCAAGGGGCCTCCTCATACAGATGAACACTGAGAGGACATCCATCCCCCCACCCACCACCGGCCGTTTACACAGCCTCCCCCCCCCCCGCAATACCCGCCTGAACACCGAGCTGGGACTGGCATCTGTGTAAAAATGTCCTATGATAGGATCTGGTATCAGCAGGACTAGAACCCAAGTTGCCAGTAGGCCTGAAAAGGCAAAGCATGGTGAATTAGGGTTAAAACGGGTGGTGGTGGGGATTCTTGTGAGAAATTTGTGAGAATTCAGATGGGGAAAAGAACTCAGGTGTTCTCTCCCTCCTCCTTTAGAGTTCTCATGAATTACTCGAGGGGGGGATCTGCACAGGGTCTGCAGGTAAGCGGGGGCAAAGACAAGCCCCCTGAGTACCTCCGGCCTCTGCCTGGTCTCCACATCTGGGGGGAGGGAAAGGAAATGTTCGGGCAGGGGTGTACTTACCATCTGGGGGGGGTTCTGACCCTCTCACGGTGCTCCATGAAACTCTTGAACCCTTCCCAGGTCTTCAATTTAAAAGGGGGGGGGGGACCACAGCTGGAACATGCTCAGCTCTGCATGCCCTTTTCAAAGATGGCACCTGCAGGGCTGAGCAGCTCTTTTGAGAATGTGCAGCCCTGTGGCCACCTTTGAAAAGGGCACGTAGGGCTGAGCATGCTCGGAAGAGCTTCTTGGCCACCATCATTGAAAAACGTAGAGCCAATCAGTGCTCTGAGCATGCTCCAGCTGTGGTGTGTTAGTGTTCTTTTAAACTGAAGACCTGGGAAGGGGCCCAGGTCAGCATGGTGTGGAGCACTGCGGGGGGGGAGGGGTATTCGAGACCCCCCCAGATGGTAAGTACGTCCCTGCCCTGTCCCTGCCCAAACTTTTCCTCCCCCCCTTCCCCAGGCAGGGATGCCAGGCAGGGGCCAGAGGTACTCAGGGGGCTTGTCTTTGCCCCCTGCTCACCTCCAGTCCCCGTGTTGCCCCCCAACTACAGTCCCTGCCCCCACCCAGCCCCCACAAATTCTCACCAGCTCTTGACGAAAAGAGGGGGGTTGTTCGGCTCAGCTCAAGGCGAGATGGGAACACCTCCTCCTTCTCATCAAGAGCCAGCAAGACAATGGAGCTGATTTTCAGCCCTATCAGGTGAATGCTGTTGGAATTAGGTAACTTGCCTTCATTTGCGTGATGTAGAAACATACCAGATTTTCCCCTGTTTTCATCATTTCCCATTATTTTTCATGATTTGAACAGAGCTTCTATGGGGCCGATACCAAGCCCTGTGTATCCCTTGTGAGAAAAATAATGAAGAGTGCACTCAGGAAACTGAGTTCTTGAGCGCACAACTTGTAGGGATGGGCAAACAGATTGCGGTTTGGGTTTGGCCGTTCGATTCGGCTGCGTTCGGTTCGTCCGTTTGGTTCATCCGTTCGGTTCCGCTGTGTTTGGTTCGTCCGTTCAGTTCGGCAGTTCAGATAGTTCACCGAGTTCAGGTTCAGCTGTTCGGTTCAGTCGTCCAAACAGGCCATTCGGTTAGGCTGCTCGCCTGTTCGGTTCGGACGGTCGGACGTTTGGGAATTGTTGTTATGGGTGGTTGGTTTTTTTTAATGTTTTTTTGGTTTTTTATTGGGTTTTATATGGTTTTCTTTTGTTTTTATTTGGGTTTTTTGTTTTTATATGGTTTTTTTTTAAATCTAATATTATATATATTTATCTACACTAAATCTAACTGCTATTAACTATTCTAAATGCTATGAACTAAATGGATTATCTAATAAGTACACAGATCTAGGCTACTCCTACAAACACTAAAACTAAATTACTAACGCTATCTCTATCGCTAAGCGAACTCCTACAATTCTCTACTATCTATCTATCTATCTATCTATCTATCTGGTTATATATGGATATATATACATCCCATATATATGGGATGGGGGGGAATCACAAACAGAAGAGGAGTCTGTAGTGAAATACATACATACTCAATGAGTCTGTACAGTGAAATACATAACACAAGGTTTCAGTTTAAGGTTTAAGTTTCATTTCAGTACAAAACTGAAATGAAACTTAAAGCAATTTAAAAATCCTACTCAACGCCTGCTGTTCAGGAACAGTGACTAGCTCAGAAGGTGTTGGGAAGGGGGAGGCAGATATTTAGTTTTGTTTCTTGCAAGTCTCTCCACCCCTGGTGCCTGGAAGTCTGCTCCTCAGTGACTGATTACACCTCCCTGTCATGTTTGACCTTCCAGTGAACCTTTTTTTGCCACCCGAAGTCACCCAAATGCAATTTGAACTGACCAAACTGTTCGGCCATTTCACCGTTCGGTGTTCGGTTTGTTCGATGTTTGTGTTCGTGTTCGTGTTCAGTCATCCGAACCACAGGCTGAGTTCGGGCCGAACTCTGAACTTTCGAACTGCATTCTCCCATCCCTAACAACTTGCCTAACTCATTCTGAAAGTGTTGAAATGTCCTAAGCATCTATTACGAAGGCAAGTATTGTCTTGATGCAGGAAGCTGTCCCGTTCTCTCCTTCAACTCATTCAGACAGGAACTAGATACAGTAGAATCCTCTTGAATGTGACTGTGGTCTCCATATAGCTGATATTGTGCACCACAACCTAAGCAAAAGGGATTGGAAGTAGACGAGTCTTGGGAGAGCTAGCCTGGCATAGAGCTGGGTGGATTCCTAGCATCTCCTTAGGTGGCAAAATGGCAGTTTCAAAGGATTCATCACTTGTGTTGGGCATGCTCAGCACTATCACTTCTCAGGGATGTGGCTTTAATTCCCAAACTGAGGCCTAAATAATTCGTGACTGAATGACAACGGTTCTCTTTGCTTTCATGTTACGATGTAACTACACAATTTTTAGGCACTTGGTCTTGTCTGTATTCTGCAAGGATGGTTTTCCATTTAATGGGGTGTTTATAATTTTCAGTTTAGCCTAGTTTTTCTTCATTATGCAGAGCAGAAAGAGCTGCTTAATTCCCCATGAGACTCTCCATACACAGTACCTGCACCCACCCGCACGCTCTCCTAAATGGCTCCCTGAACTAAAAGAAGCTCTTGGCGTTCATTTGCTTTCGGCAGGCTTAAGTGGGAATATAAATCTACATCTTCTTTTTGATTCACAAATGCTTCTTATTCCATAAAGAATTCATGTGGCCGCCGATGAAAACTGCACCTCCGTTTCTAAGCAGCGTTCTCTCCCCTCTCTTTCAGCTCCTTTTCTTTTTCCTCTGCCTGATTCATTGCTTGAAGATTGCTAAATAACAGTAGTTTCAGCCTTGCCAGAAGAGAATATTCACTAGCAATTCTGGATTCTGACATCCTAAAGCCCTAGAGTCATATTTCAGGCCTGGATGGCACTTAAAGGCCCATAATCTTTTGCTGAATGGGTTTTGCAATACGCAAGCTGCGGCAAATTATTCAGTTTAAGGACCTGCGTTGCTCCGGGAATTCAGAGCTTGGAATTCAGTATATGCCATTGTTTTTAATTATTTATTTATTTAGAAAATGCTTGAGCGGGAAAACCTATGGGGATGAGACATTTCACATATCGTTAGCTCTTGGCAAGTGGCGCTATGGCTTGTAAAAGAGAACACAGCCATTGTACCAGTCTGCTTTCTAGTGAGCAGAACTTCCAAAAATACCACAGTGGGGTTAATTCTCTCTGAAGGCAGGGGTGGGAGAAAAGAGCTGACAAAAGGTGGTTTGCAAAAAGGAATAAAACAACCCACTGAGTTTTCTAAATCTGCTTTGATTTGCTTGATGCATAAAAGACTGATTGGGAAAGATGAGCGCTTGTGGGCTGGTAAAATTGCTGGCAGTTTTACGTACACAAACTATAGAACTTATACATAAGGGAGAATAGGGAAGTAGGGCTAAAATGAATCTGACATTTCATATTTATGAAGATAACCTGCATATTCCTTCCCACAAATGAATATCCAAATTTGTATTTGTTACTGTTGTAAAATTCATGAGTTTGTCCATGATTCAGAAACCATAGGGCTTCAGTGGGGCATCTATGAAGAAACTAGTTTGTGGATCATGGCCTTCATAACTTTATTTTTTCACTTTTGGGTACAATCCTGTGACTGGTGATAGCCACACAGGTGCATTGCTTGGTTAGATGGTGGGCGCTCAGGCGCACATGCATGCTATGCATGCAGCAAGCCACGCAGAGAAAAGGTGCAATCCGTGCTGATGCGACCCCACCCCAACCCGAGCCTACACACATCCTGCAGCCCAGGGGATGGAGCAGGCATGGCTGCAGGATTGCAGACAGTGTATTTTGGTTGATTTGGTACTCAGTTCATCAATAACTTCAATACTTTGTTAACTTTAGTATTTAGTACTTCATTTTCTTCAGTTACTTTGTTCTTCATTTTTCAGTACTTTTGTGGAATTCTGCTGCATTACCTCCCTCAGATGGACCAATTGCCTTCACATTAAAAAATACCACCAAATAGTTCTGCTATAGTATGATACGAAGAATCAAATAATGAAATCTGAAATACCAAAACACCTGACCATAAAATGTGAAAGAGGAAACATAAAATATGAAACAAAGATTCAAAAAGATGAATAAAAGTTAGAAGCAAACACTGCTTCGTTGCTTTGTTGAACTGGATTTGAATATATCAAATTTGTCAAAGTCGGTATTCACTTTGAATATTTGTTTCAGCTCTACTAGGAAGATAAGTGTTTAAAAAGAGGTCCACGCAGGGGGGTTTGGAGTGGTGGGTGGAGTGGGTAAAAGACAGAGCTGAAAGAAGTTACCCACAAAAAAGGTATACCCATCAAATTCCCAATAACTGAATCATATCAATTGGTACCTGATTGCAACCCAATTTGGATACCCAGTGTCCTGGAATGTTGACTTCCTGTACTGATTTTTGAACTTTTTTTGTCAATTTACCGACTTCTGAAATGTATTTATCAGTTTTCTGTCCCAGAAAATCAATGTCCCGGAAACTGAACTTCTGGTCCTGTTTTTTTTTTAATATTTCCGTCCCACTTTTTTGATTTTCCAACTTGATATACTGATTGGTAATTGGAGAATTAGTAACAGTAACCAGTAAAAATGACTGGTTTGTGGAGTATACAGGTACTTGATCAGTACCCAGATAATCTGTTGGGTACGCGAGGCAGTATCTGAAAATGCTGGGGTTACCCATGAATACTAAATTAATTACCTATTTAAGCCCAAATCAAAGAGTTGGTTGTATTGTATTGTATTGTATTGTATTGTATTGTATTGTATTGTATTGTTAAGGTTACTCATTTGTATTTATTTTATTTGAAGTGTGAGGAGTCTGAATGAGAAGGGAAAGTGTGAAGCTAGGTCAATTTGGATCATAGCACTGGAAAGTACCTTGAGGGACATCTAGTCTAACCCCTGCTTTGATGCTGGATGACTACAGCTACAACATCCCTAGCAGATGGTAGGGATAGGTGAAAAGAACCGAGTTTGGAAATTCAGTTCAGTTCGAAAATTGAGTTCGGTTCAGAAGTTCGGTTCGGTCAACCAAACTATTCGAGTTCGATCCGAACTCCGAACTTCCGAATAGAGTTCGGGAATTCAAACTCCATTGAACTAAGTAGAATATTATCTTATAGGGATGGGCGAACAGAACTGAGTTTGGAAATTTGGTTTGGTTTGGTTCAAAAATCGAGTTCGGTTCGGAAGTTCGGTTCGGTCAACCGAACTGGTTGAGTTCGGTCTGAACTCCGAACTTCTGAACTGCGTTTTCCCATCCCTAGCAGATGGAAGTCCAGCTCCTTTTTGCAAGTTTCCTGTGGCAGAGCCTACCACCTTCCTAGGCAACTTGTCATATTGCTGCCATAGCTCTTACTGTCGCAACTTCCCAGTCCTTAGCTGTGTCTTTGTCTCTTTGGGGATGTGTTCTTTGTAGCACTTACTCCATGGACATCCCTGTCACTGCTGAAGATGTTTCTGGGGAATTAAATCCCAACCACAGTTTGTCGCTGTCTTTTGAGGTGTTAGCTATCCCATGCCTTTGCCCATGGTGCAAGGTGCACCACGCGCAAAGGCATGGGATAGCTAACACCTCAAAAGACAGAGATACAATGCAATGCACAGGTTTTTTGTCCCTCTTCTGAATGGATGGACCTTGATCACAGTCTCCATGTAGTTGTTAACCCTTGGCCATCTCTCATTAATCAGGCCCAAGGGTTTCTCCATAAGCCTGAACAGCTGGGGTATCATCCTACCAACTTACCCCAGTCTTTGCACTGAGAACTCTGCTGCCCTGCTAGGCACCTCCCACCTAAAGTCCTAGTCTATTTGAGCCAGGTGCCATGTCTGCTACCCGCCATAGGTGCCTCGAGGGTCCCTTGCACTAGCGTCCAAGGGTGATGTTTCTTGCTAATGCTGATCTTTGGCCCCTTGCCTCAGGTGGGCCCTCCCCCTCCTTAGAATCAGAGTTGGAAGGTTCTTCAGGTAATTTAGTCCAACCCCCAGCTCAATGAAGGAAACCCACAGCTATACCATCCCCAAAATATGGCTGTCTAGCCTCTGTTTGAAAACTGCCAGCAAAGGAGAGAGTCCACCATCTCCCTAGGCAATTTGTTCCACTGTCAAACAACTCTTACCATTAGGAAGTTCTTCCTAAAGTTTAACCAAAATCTGCTTCCTTTGAGCCCATTATTTCTAGTCTTGCCTTCAGGGGCAAGAGAGAACAAGTTTTTGCCATCATCCTTCTTAAAGTGTGGTGCCCAGAACTGGACACAGTACTCCAGATGAGGTCTCACCAGAGCAGAATAGAGTGTAGTAGTAGATTTTATTTACAGCATATTGAATAACAACAAATAATTATAGACAATTGTAAATAAATAGATAAATAAATAAACAAAATAAACATATCTCATACTTATGTATGTGCACTTACAATACTTCTTACGAAATCATTTAAGACAGAAAGATAGAATGGAACTATAACTTCTCGTGACTTGGAAATGATGCTTCTGTTAATGCAGCCTAAAACTGTGTTACCCATTTTTGTGACTGCATCACACTGCTGACTCATGTTCAGTTTGTGATCAGCTACAATCCCCAGATCCTTTTCAAATGTATTGCTGCCAGGCCAGGTATCCCCCATCCTGTATTTGTACATTTGATCTTTCTTACCTAAATGCAGAATTTTAAATTATCTCCATTGAACTTAATTTTGTTAGTTTTAGTCCAGTTTTCCAACTTATCAAGATCATTTTGAATTTTATTTCTGTCTTCTGAGGTGTTACCTATTCCTCCCATATTTGTGTAAAATGGCATCTGCAAATTTAATAAGCATTCCCTCTACTCCCTCATCCAAGTCAATAATAAAGATGTTGAACAGTACCGGGCCCAGAACTGCAGGCACCCTGCTTGACACTTTCCTCCAGATTGATGAGGAGGCACTGATGAGCACTCTTTGAGTAGGGTTCTTTAAACAGCTGTAAATCCACCTAATGGTAGTATCATCTAGCCTACATTTTACCAGCTTGTCAACAAGGATATCATGGGAGACTGTGGTTATTTTCAGATGGTACGAGATCACACTCAACCACAGTGGATCCACACATGGTGATCGTGATCCTGTAATGTCTGATGGGGGGAATGGAAGTTCCCCCCCAGATGTTCACCCCCATGAATCACGGGGTGGAACTACATTCACCATGCAAACGGAGGTCCTGCCCGGACCATCTCCGATTGCGTGGTCAATGCAATTCCCACCCGTGAGCAAGGGGATCGTCACGTCTGTTCCCCTGCCACGGCCTGGAATCAGCAGCGGAATTATGGGCCGTGGTCACTGCAGGCGGGTGCTGCAGCAACATTGGCCACAGCACCCGCCCGTCTCCCAGGAGGGCGGGTGGCGAGGGAGCATGGGGGGGCGGGGCTGTGCCCCAGAATCGGTGGCCGTGCTGCCGCTGATTCCGGGCCGTGGTCACCTTCCCGACTGCAGGCGGGTGCTGCAGCCACATTGGCCACAGCACCCGCCCGTCTCCCAGGAGGGCGGGTGGCGAGGGAGCATGGGGGGGTGCGGTCGTAAGGCCGCCCATTCTGCTGCACGGCCCCACCCCCTCCCTGATTCCCCGCCGGGATCAGTCTGTTGGACATGCCAATTTGATCCTGGCGTAGGATCAAAGTGTGATTCCGTGACAGGGCCAATACAGGCCCCGTCACGTCTGAAAATACCCTTTGTCAAACAATGTGCTGAAATCAAGATATATTACATCCATGACCTTCCCATGATCTACTAAATTAGTAACTCAATAAAAAAAGGAGATAAGATTAATCAGGCATAATTTATCCTTGAAAAATCCATGCTGACTTTGGCTTCTAGTAATCACTGCATTATTTTTTACAAATTTACTGCTTTATAATCTTTCCAGGTATCAATGGCCACGATCTCATGGTCTGCAGGTCCCACATGGCTCCACATGTGTGCACAGCTGTGCGGGACCTATGCGCATCCACATTACCTACACACTGTGCCGTACGGAAATCATGTGTGCGCACATGTGGCTTGTGGGTTGAGATCTGCAGGCCATAGGATTGCAGCTATTGTCAGGCTGACCAGTCTTCCAACACCTCATCCATTCTCCAAGAGTTCTCAAAGATGATAGACAGAGGTTCTGAGAGTACATCAACCATTTCCTTCAGTACCCTAGGATATAATACATTCGGCCCCAAAGACGTAAAGTCGTTTAGAGTAGCTAGGTATTCTCTGATGAATTCTTTATCTATTCTGAGCTGCAATACTTTCCCCTCATCAGTCATGCTACTTTTGCCAGGTTGGACACAGTTGCCCTTTTGAAAGAAGACGGAAGCAAAATAGGAGTTGAGTAGTTCAGCCATCTCTTTGTGACCTGTTAACATTTCACTGTCTTCACTGAGCTGGGGACCTACCACTTCCTTTTTTATTTATATTATTTAATATTTATTTTTTAATAATTTGTATCCCACTCCCTCCAGCCCTACGGCAGTTCGGGGTGGCTCACAAAACATTTAAAACAAATTAGAAGGGTTACTAAAACCCTCCTTCCTCTTACTTCTAACATACCTGAAAACCCCCTTTTTTCTTGTTCTTAGCACCCCTCACTAGCCTCAGTTCATTCTGTGCTTTTGCCTTTCTGACACTGTCCCTAAAAGTCTGGGCTACTTGTCTGTATCCATCCTTTGTGACTTGTCCCATCTCCCATTTCTTATACATGTCCTATTTACATTTCAGCTGAGATCATCAAAAACCTCTTTGCAGCCACATGATTTTTTTTTAGATGTCTCCCATTTTTCTTTCTCAGTGGAATTGTTTGTGATTATTTCTTCAGTATCTCATTTTTCAGAAGCTCCCGCCCATCTTGGACTCCCTTTTCCTATTTCCTTTAGTTTATTTAGACATGATATTCTGCCTTGCATTTCTCTGAGTTTATTAAAATCAGTTTTCCTAAAGCTTAAGGTACACATTTGACTATGCTCACCGTCACTTCTTCTTAAGATCATGAATTTTATCATTTCATGATCAGTTTCCCCCCAATTTCCCACTACTTAGTACTTTCACCTCCTTGACCAAGTCTTCCCTGTTGGTTAGGATTAAGTCTAGGATAGTCAACCCCCTTGTTCCTTTCTCCACCTTCTGAAAAAAGACTTTGTCAGCAAGGCAAGAATTTAGTGGAAATTCCTTACTTAGCACTAGCAGAGTTTGTCTACCACAGATATCAGGGTAGTTGAAGTCTATCATTACTACTACTTCCTGTCTCCTTGAAATATCTGGAATCTGTTTTAGGAAGACATCATCCATGTCTTTTGCTTGGTTTGGGGGTCTGAAGTAGACTCCAACAATGAAGTTGTTTTTATTTCTTTCGCCGTTTTTTTTCACTCACATTCTCTCAACGGAATGCCATGCTCACTCTCATGGATTTCTGTGCAGGTGCCTACATTTCTGACACATAATGCTACTCCCTCTCCCTTTCTGTTGCATCTATTCTTTTTAAACAGGTTATACCAGTCAGTTACTATATTATCATCATGGGAGTCATCCCACCAAGTCTCAGTAATTTCTATTAAATCGTATTTACCTTCCTGTATTATGAGTTCAAGTTAATTCCATTTATTTCCCATACTTTGTGGGTTAGTGTACAGACATCAAAGACCATGAGACTTACACCCCAGTGGCTCCCCTTGTCCTATTCATAGACTCAATGGGGTGCTCCACCCTTGGCTTGGAACTTACATGCAGCTCTTCTGCCCTGGGTTCTCTAAGGCCCAGAACCCCTCTGCCCATCCTTGGGTAAGGCTCAGGGCTCCCTTTAACCTAACCGCAAGGTGACTCTGAGCTCAGTCTCCAGGAGCACCTCACCCTGCTGTCTCCAAGCTCTAATTCCCTGGCTGGGTTTGGGCTCCTGCTCTTAAGCCTCAGCCGGGTCATATGACCTACCCACTTACAGTCACCTTACTAATCTTAGTCCCAGATTATCCATGTAACTGTTGGTTCAGACTTAGTAGCAGAGCGCCACCACACTATGGGCTTCATCCTGCAATGACTCACTCACTGCACTCTGTTACAGAAGCTTTCCCTGCTATTTAACCATAATCTACGTTCCTGAAATTTGACTCTATTATTTCTAGGCCTGCCTTCTGAATAACTGAAGAACAGTTTGTTTGTTTGTTTGTTTGTTTGTTTGTTTGTTTGTTTGTTTGTTTGCTTGTTTGTTTGTTTGTTTGTTTGTTTAATACCCCACCCTTCCCTGAAGGTTCAGGGCAACCTACAGAAATTAAAAACACAGGAAAAAAAATCTTCTGCCATCTTTTTTGTGGCAGCCCTTTAGATATTTGAACACTGCTATCATCTCTCCTTTTAACCTTCTATTCACTAGGCTAAACATACCAAGCTTCTTCAACCTTTCCTCAGAAAACTTAATTTACATCTTTGTTGCCGTTCTCTGAATCCCACACAATTTGTGATTATCCTCCTTAAAAAGCAGCTGACCAAACTGGACACAATACTCCAGGAGAGGCCTGACTAGTGCTGAATAGAGTTGAATTTTATTTGTATTTTTAGCATGTTAAATAATCTATTTTTAGAAAAGTCACGTGGGTGGTGTTTAGACATGCTGCTGCCAATGCAAACCACAGTTCGCGCATTATTTTGTAACCATAGTGGTAAAACCTTAATATTGGTTTTATACCAATGCGGTTTCAAAACAACGTGCAAGCCGTGGTTTGCAATGGCAGTGGTGCGTCTAAATGCCACCCATGCAACTTTTCTAAAAGCGGATTATTTAAATCCGCATGCAAAGTGGCATGTCTAAAAGCATCCTTAATCTTTGTAAGCCACCCTGAGTCCTTTCTTGGATAATAATAATAATAATAATAATAATAATAATAATAATAATAATAAATAACAGGAATTACTGCCCATGCACAAATGACTGGAGAGGGAGCAGTTGGCTCTCGGGCAGGGACCGTGTCTATCGTACTTTCTGTAAAGCGCCAGGTACAAAGCTGGCGCTATATAAATGCTTATTAATATATAATAATAGTAATAATAAAAATAATAAATTAGACTATGGAGATCCAGTTTGGCTTTAAATCCACACCAGATCTCTACAGCCCATTTAAAAATTGTGAATTAAATCCACAAAGGTGAATGGGCTGATCCATTTCAACCCTACCTACCAGTATTGATGTTATTTGCTCACAATATGGGTATTTTCAGACGTTACGAGATCATGCTCAACCACAGTGAACCAGGCTCAATCCCGCGGTGGGGCCAATGCACCCGGAACGTCTGTTTGGCACGTGCCAGATGTTCACCACGCTCACTACCCACATGGGGTCAATTTCAACCACGCTTCCCGGGCTAGTGGGGGGAATATCCCGGGAAGCGTGGTCAAACAAATCCCCACCGGGAACCAACCAAAAGTAACATCTGGATGACAATCCCCGGGCGGAAACAAAGGAAACGAGCCCCAGCCATGGACAATGAACGCAGCATCACTGCCGGGCAACCAGCAACAACACAGCCGCCGGAGGGAGATTTAAAGGGAAATCAGCTGCAGGCACGCGTGGCGGGATGGAGCGAGGAGGGAGGCAGAAGAGAGCAGCGGGCGACAGAGCGACGGTGGAGGTGGAGGAGGTGGCAGGGGCAGCGGTGGAGGTGGAGGGAGCACAGGCGGGGGAGGAGGGGGACACGGGGGTCACGCTGACCCTGCAGGCGGCCCTGGAACAACACCCCCAGCAGCAGGTGCCATGCAACGCCCCGGGGGCAGCAGCCTCAATGGGGCTGGAGGAGGCACCCAGGAAATGGGTAAGGACAACAGAGGGGAGGGGAGCAGGGGGCATGGGGGCACCCCAGGGGGGGGAGGGCACGCCTGGGTGACCGGGAGGGAGGCGGGGGGCAGGGAAGCCCCGTGAGGGGGTCCAGCCTGCACCTAACCCAACGTACCCCTCCGACTGTCCCCACAGACACGGAAAATGGCCCGGGCGGATGAGCCCCCGGAGGACACCAGCCCAGTGTGGGCGGAGGCAGCTCCAGCGGAGGAGGAGGAGGAGGAGGTGGAGGAGGAGGAGGAGGACTGGCCGTGAGGATGCCGGAGGAAGGCCTACCGCCAAGGGGGCCAGTGGGGCCTCCAGGAGACCAGGGACTTCATCCACATATGGGGGACCCTGGAGTACCAGCTGGAGATCGCCCTCAACCAGCGCAATGAGCATGTCTACCAGGACATACCACACTCCCTCCCTCCCTCGCCCGCAGGACACAGAACACCCCGGGAATGGCCCGAGGAGACGGAGCCACCAGCTGCCGAAGAGCCCAGCCAGCAGGTGCAGGATTCAGGTGAGGCAGCTGGGGCGGGACGGAGGGCACCCCGGGATGCAGGGAGGGGGTCATCGGGCGGGCGGAGGGGAGGGGGGGCGGTGTCAGGGGTTGGGGAGGGCTGGGGAGGGATGCCCAGGGGCTGGAGGGGCCCCTGCCCCATCATGGGCAGGGGACAGGGGCAGGCTCGCACTCACTGTCTCACTCCCACAGGGAAACCCCGCCAGCCGGCGTCCCCAGGGCCCGTGGCCCCAGTGCAACACATGCGGGAGTACTGGGCACGGGTCCACAGGCGGATGGAGGAACAGGCACAGGAGATCATGCAGAATGCCACGGAACAGGGGGAGAGGATGATCGAGGCCGTGGCCCGCATGGAGGTGGCCATCGAGTGGTCCCTGGAGTGGGTCGAGGCGAGGGATCGGAGACTCCAGGCCAAGGTGCACCTGGACCAGTGCCAGGAGCGCAGGGACCACATCAGGCAGGAGGAGCTGCTCGGGGGCCGGAGGCAGGACATTCAAGCAATGGTGCGGGAGCACGCCCTCAAAATGGACAGGTCCCATGACGTCGGGACCTCCCTGCTCCTGCATGCCGGCACCATGTGTGCCTATGTGATGGCAGGTGCACCCCCGGGCACCCTGCCTTCCCAGGTCCCAGTGCCGGGACCCTCAGAGGCCCCGCCCCCTGCTCAGGTGCCCCAGACAGCCCCACCCCCACAGGGGCCGTGCATCCACCTCCCAGTGCCCCTGGACCTCTGGAGGGTGCAGCCCCCCCAGGGGCATCCCAGGGCCCCAGCCACCCTCTCCCCACCACTGCCCGCCCCCCTGCTGGACCAGGAGGTGGCTCATGACACTGCAGGACAGTGGGGGGGAGGAGAGCTCCCAGAGCTCCGTGGGCCCCAGTGGGCACCCACGGGGATGCCCAAGGAAGTGAGGGGGGATGGGGGTAAGGGGGGGAGGGGGAGGGCGACATGATGGGGGGGCACTGCAGGGGACAGGGCAACGCACGGGTGCGGGACCGGGTGATTGAGTGCACATGGGGGCAATAAAGGCAGTTGTCAGTAGGCCGGCTCACGCTCCCATTTGTGGGGGACCTGGGTGGGGGTCCAACATGCAGGGGCATGGCCACGGATCAGCAGGTGTGCCCCACGGCGGGGGGCATCCATCACACCTGGGAGCCCCGGGCGATATGGCTCACCAGGGCATTCTGGATCCGTTTGGCTTAACGGTACTCCCGGGGGTTCTCTGCATTCACATAGAGGGGCATGGGACCAGGAGATCGGTGGGGCTCATGGTAGTCCAGGGCCACCCCCTCGGTTTCGCCGATATTGTGCAGCACGCAGCAGGCACCGATCACCAGGGCCGAGGTCGAGACGGTGTAATCCAGCCGCTCAGCGACACTCCTCCAGTGCTGCTTGAGGGCCCCGAAGGCATGCTCCACCACGGTCTGGCTGGAGCACAGGCGGGTATTGTATAACACCTCCGCGAGGGTGCTCGGTACAGGGTACACCTTCATCAACCAGCGGGTGAGGGGTAGGCGGGGTCCCCCAGGATACAGGGGGGCATCGGGACCCCCTCGATCCACCTCATGCCCATGTCCATGAAGTCCCCCCGGAACATCCGGGCATAGAAGGGGGAGGTGGTCATGATCCTGGCATCGTGACTGCGGCCAGAGTTCCCCATGTAGATGTCTATGAACCAGCCCCGGTGGTCCAACACCCCCTGCAGGTGCAGGGAGTAGTAACCGTGCCAGTTCACGTACTCCAGGGCCTCCCCGGTAGCCGGGCGGAGGATCTCAATGTGGGTGCCGTCCACGGCTCCCATGCAATTAGGAAAGGCTCTGGCTGCGAAGCCCGCCATCACGGCCCCCTGGTCCACTAGCTGGATCGTTCTGTCCAGGAGCACGCCCTCCACCGCCTCACACACATCCTGCACAATGCAGGCAACAGTGCTGACCCCCACCCCGAAGTTCTGGGACACCGACCGGCAAGAGTTGGGGGTAGCGAGGGCCCAGATCCCTATGGCCACCTGCTGGACCATGGGGATGGGGTCCCACATGGAGGTGTGCTCCCGCTCCAGCCAGGGTGTGAGGAGCTCTGCTAGGCAGAGCAGGGTGGTCTTGCTCATTCTGAAGTGGGCCCTCCAGTCTTGCTCTTCCCAGTGGGCCATTGCCCTAACCTACCACGCCTGTGGGCGCTCCACGACCCATAGGGATCTGGCTATGGGCATAGTGAGGAGGGCTGCCCTGTGAAAGGTCTCCCTTGCCCAGAGGAGGCACCTGGCAGCACAACGGAGCAGTGCAGGCCGGGTCCATCCCCGGCTCACAGCCTGCCAATCCACCCCAGAGACTCGCAGCGCCCTGAGTCGCGCCCGAGCACTCCAGCATCAATGTTGGGCCTGGAGGCCCCATGCTGCTGCATGGGCCTGGGCAACTCACACCCGGGCGGCCAGTTGCACCTCCGCAGTCTGGAGGCGCAGCTGCTCGGTGTGGTCGTGGAACCACTCAGCTGTGAGCGCAAGGAACATCCAATAGGCCGCTGCCATGTTGTGCTCCATGGTGGTGGGGCCCACTGGGGGGGCACTTTTATACAGTGCCTGTGAAGGCAGGCCTGTCCGGGGGGCGGCCCCCTGCCCTGCCATGGGCCTCCCTGGGGGGGGCTGGGGCATGGGTGCGTGCAATTGGGTGCACTGGCAGGCGGGCCACCTGGCCTCGCTCCTGCATGGGCACGTCGTTCTGCGTGCTCCCAGGACAGCTGCATTCCATCATCCCTCTGCACCGCCAGCCCTGCCCCCCTCCCCCCACTGTTTGCTGCAGGATGGCCTTGAAGGTGCGATTAGCCGGACAGGGTGATTGCTGTTGTGTTCTGCAGCTGGGCCAGGTCCGCGCCCCATGCCTCGCTCTGTTGTACTACAATGTTGCGGTTCGCGGCCGCATTGCCTGTACTCGGGACCCCTCAGTGCCCCTCCCAGCCCTGGAGGGTGTTTTTGCCACCGGGGCTCTGTGTCATTCTCCCTGTGGTGCCGGACCATGGCTGACTGCCCATCCACGGGGCTCCCGCTCCCCTGCCCCCCTGGGGCCGCCCATATCTGGACCTTCCATGAGACAATGTCTCTGTGCGACCTGTGGCATACCCCGGCCGTGCAGCTGCTCCTGGGCACCCTGAGCAGCCATGCGGGTGCCTATGAGAGCATAAGCTCTGGTCCCTGTTACTTCGGCTATGAGGTGAGCGCTTGAGATTGCTGGCTGCATACGGAGGTCCTGGGGCTTGTTCGGTTCCCTGAGGGGTGCATCCCAGACCAGCGGTGCTCCCATGTGCCCTGGACCGGGGCAGAGACCGTGTCAGCACTGGTGGTGTGTGGTTTGAGCGCCTTCATGGAGTGCCTTGCTGAGGGTGGCCCTGCCTTGGCCATGACCTACTTTTCCTGTGTGCACGGGGCGCGTGGGTACCAGCGTACCCGTGGGGCAGTGTACCACCGGCTTCTGAAGCTGGGACATCTTCCTTGTCCCCCTTCCACTGCCTGATGTGTACCAGAGCCTTCCGCAGCAGAGCTCTCGGCCCTGCTGGGGGTGTGGACCCATGTGGACGTACAGCTGGCTCTCACCATGCCTGATCCGTTCGAGGCCTACTATCTGATCACCCACCACATGTCCGTGCAGGGGTACCACTAGGGCTTGCTCCATTGGCCCCACCTGGTTTACCAGGTGGAGCAGGCAGGCCCCGGGCCCGCTGTGGCCCCCAGCAGCAGCCTGTGACTCCCTGTGCTCCTCCCGGTCCCCCCGGTGTCGTGCTCCGTGTGGGCCCCTGCCCCGGTCCGGGGTGGCCGGTCCTCGTTGGCTGCTCCCTCCCTGATGTCTCTGCTGTGGTGTGCACCTGCCTGCTTTGCGGGGCATTGCTGCCCCTGGCTGCGGCCCGGGGCCCCCTCGTGGTCCCCCCAGGTTGCCGTTCCGAGTGCCTGGGTGGCCTCTCCGACCCGCCTGTGTCCAGCTGCCTGTCTGCATCCGCAGGCGCTGCCACCTGCTGCGGGCCCCCCCCCCATCTTGGGTGCTTATGTGACCTGGCAGTTGGGCCCCCTCGGACTGGTCCATGGTGCTGTCCGGGGGGGGTTCATGTCATTGGACCTGGAGCACCTCTCCGCCTGTCCTGGCTGCCCTCCCTGTGGCCCTCTGTGACTGTGGGGCCCGCGTTCCCCTCCTGGACCATCTCCGCCGGACTGGCTATGCCTTGCGGGCCCCCATCGTGCCTTGGACCTGGGGTCCTGGCCCCCCCCTTTCCAAGACTGCCTGTGTTGCTGTGGGGGTGCCTCTGTGGATTGTGGTGCTGTGGGGGTGGGGGGTTGTTTCAGCCTGTGTCCTGCCCTGCCCCTGTGCGGTGCCCCCCCTCTTCCGTGTCCCCCCCTGCTCCTGTTGTTCCTTGTGCTTTGTCTGGGCACCCCTGCCCCCCCTTCCCGACCTTTCCCTTGGGTGGGTGCTCCCGCGTGTGTGTGTGTGTGTGTGCGTGTGTGTGTGTGTGTGTGTGTGTGCCCGGGTGTGTGGTTGTGCTGTGTGTTGCGCTGTGGGACTGCTGTGTGTGTGTGTGTGTGTGCACCTGCTGAGTGTGGTACCTGTCGGCCGCTTCTCCCTCTTCCCCCCTCCCTTCCCATTTCCCTTGTGTGGGCAGTCCCTTGTGTGCCTTTAGGCTTCGTTTGCCCTCAGGCGGCCATGTCTGTGTCCCGCCCCTGCCCGGTGTTTTCTGGGAGTTTTGACCACGGCCGGGGATGGGCGTCACGTCTGTTGCGCTGCCCCGATCCGTGATGTGTCGGCCCGATTCCTGGTCCCGGTCCTGGTCCCGTCATGTCTGTTTGGGGCTTTTCTTGGCCCCGCGGCGTGGTTGTTTTATTCACACACCCCAGGGATCCACTGTGGTGAACCGCCCACCCGTAATGTCTGAAATCACCCAGTGTCTATCAGTTTGGTACACTTAATTATTTCTTGGTTTCCAGAAATCAGTCAATTCTAAAAAATGAAAGCAAGCCCTCAGGCCTTGTTACTCTTCCTTCCATTGCCACATCTACTAAACAATCCCCCTCCCTCCCCACAGCAAATGTTGCTGGTTTTGTGCATTCTCCCACCAGCACATCCAGGGACAGACTTTTTGGCATACTCTACTGCTGCATTTCTGGCAGTGCCAATGTAGTTTAACTTCAGCAACCTGAAGTGCCAATTCTGCCAACAATTTAAAGGCACTGCTCTTATTGAACATGAAATGTTTAAACTGGGATGGCTTTCTACCCCCTGGTTAAGAAAAACTGGCAGCATCTAATGAAGATCATACTCATTTTCCTTAACCTCATATTCTCTTAGGCCTCAGAAAAGAGAATGGAGGGCCTCCTTTGGAGCTTGTCAAAAGGCACTTCTTAACTAGCCCAGAGGTTACTGTTGTGAAATGGGAGGCACTTGGTAGTGCATTGTCTGCCTCAGAAGCAGCTCTCAATATCTCTGCCAGCCTGAGGAAGGACCACAATTAAAGAGAAGGACCACAATTCAAATGCTGCAGAGTTTATGGATCTCCTTTTGCCTCCTTGACCCTATTTTTAAAAATGGTTGGGTTCTGCTGTTTGCATAAAAATCAGTATACATGTTATTCTTGGCATTATAGACTGGCCTACCAGATTCCAGGACTATTTGGTAGGTTTTATACGCTGTTTTATATTACTGAGCTATATTATTTTCCCTGTATTTATAGTTATCTAAATTGATTAAATTGGAACAAAGGCTAAGATTTTGTTTCCTGTTACTGGTGGAATTTCTTTTGAATTGTTTTGTAGAGATGCCCATAATCTTGGAATGCAGAAGGCATGATAAAAAGAATCAATACCTAGTTAGCCTAGAGGTATCCCAAAAGGGATATAATGTTCTTGAGGTTGGAAAGAGCTTAGTTCCAAAGCAGTAACATTTCTGCTACAGCAAAGGATACCAAATGCCAGAAGTGAGAAATGAGTTAGACCCTGGTCTTGTCATGAGTGCGCAACTAGAGCCTGAATCCTCAGGCCTGGAGGTAAAAGGCTCTCCAAATCAGATAAGCAATTGAAGGAAACCAAACTCTCTTTTTACAAAACAACACTGAAACTGGCACAAACTGAACAATGCTGAGGACTGAGGTAAATAAGGTCTTACAAAATACACTGGGCAAGACAGAATCAAAAATAAAGGCATAAAGTAGCTAATTCAAAGTCCTAACACATTTTCCTACCCTTACCGAATGGGTCCAGGGCCCTACACTGCTCTCCAGAAGACAGCCAACACACAAGTGCTTTCCCAAGGTTGTCAGCCTTCCTCACCTTCCCCTTTCTGCAGTGACATAACCAAGGTTTCTCAGATGGCATCGAGGGTACATGAGTGTGGGCACTTTCCTGTGGAGGGGCACAACTAGAAGGTGGGCAATAGGAGAGAGAGGAGATAAATGAATGGAGCAGCACTAGCCTTTAATGTGGGAGGGGGCTTAATTAGACCCACTCTTGGTGACACTCTTGTTGCTCTGTGTCTCAGCTTTCCCCTGAGACACAACAGTCATGCAGAAGCTTCAGTTTAAAAAAAATCAATTTTGCCATAACTTATTGACCAAATTGCCAATCTTTTAACTCATTCCCTGGATGTTGCACCATAAAAACCTAAACAAATGACTTCTTGTTCCTCAACATTATGCTCCAGGCATAGGTTTTCTTGGCTACTAGTGTGCCAGTTAGGGTCAGTGTTATTTTCATTACTTTTACTATCTTCCCATCCCATTATTTTTGTTTCAAAGTAGAATGATAACCTGATAACAACAGAATTTAACTATTTGTATTTATTTTATTTATTTAAATGTATGTGCTGTCCTTCCCAAAGGCTCAGGGCAGCTTACAGATCAGAAAAATATAAATACAAAACCCCTCCCGCTAACTGTACCACAACCCCCACCAAATGAACCCAATACCATCAACTCCTCCTAACCCCCCTAAACCATCCCAATCCCCATTCCCCCCACCCCCACCAAATGCCTTTCCAAGTAAAAAAGTCTTACACTGACTCCAGAAAACACCCAGGCTCAGGCTCAAACAAACCTTTTGGGGAAGAGAATTCCAAAGCATTGTGCCAGCAACCAAGAACGCCTCCCTGTGAGCCCTTGCGTATGAACAAAGCTAACAGATGGTGCCCACAGGGAAACACTCCCAGCAGATCACATGGGCTGCAATGGGACTCGGAAGAACAGGTGGTCTTTTAGATATGTGGCGCTCACACCATTTAAGGCTTTAAAGGTCAAAACTAGCACCTTGAATTGTGCCCAGAAAGTTATAGGGAGTCAGTGCAGACTTTGGAGCACCGGTGTAATGTGCTCCTGCTGACTCATCCCTGAAAGGAGCTGTACCAGTTGCAGCTTCCAAAGGGTCATCAAGGGCAGACTCATGTAGAGTGTATTGTAGTGATCCATCCGCAAGGTGATGAAAGCATGGATGATGGTGGCCTGATCCAAAACAGAAAAAAAAGTCTGCAGCCCAGCCTCCTCACTAGATGAAGTTGGTGAAAAGCACTCCTGGTCACCGCCGCCACCTAACAATCCAGGTGCAGCAAGAGGTCCAGAAGCACTCCAAGGCTGTGAACCTGATTGACCAGAGGGGGCCATACGCCATAAAAAACAGGAGTTCCAACTCCCCTCAGGTTACAAGACCAGCCAACCATCATCACCTTGGTTTTGCCTGGATTCAGTTTTAATCAGCTCACCCTCATCCAGTCCCCGACAGCAGCCAGGCATCGACTGAGTACCAACACTGCAGGGCCTGGGTCAGATGAAAAAGAGAGGTAGAGCTGGATCTCATCAGCATACTGATGACATTTTACTCCAAACCTCCAAATGACCTCACCCAGCAGCCTCATATACATGTTGAACAGGAGGGGAAACAGAACAGAACTCTGTGGAACCCCACAGGGGAGGTCCCAAGAGGACAATGAGCAGTTGCCCATCACCACTCTCAGGGACCTCCCCAACAGGAAGAAGCGGAACCACTCAAGCGTGGTCCTGCGCAACAAGGTCCCACAGGCATGTCAACAACACCTTGTGATCAACTGTGTCAAAAGCTGCTGGAAGATCTA
The DNA here is from genome assembly GCA_003113815.1 of Sphenodon punctatus. Taxonomy (NCBI): domain Eukaryota; kingdom Metazoa; phylum Chordata; class Lepidosauria; order Sphenodontia; family Sphenodontidae; genus Sphenodon; species Sphenodon punctatus. The sequence goes on from QEPC01010816.1 coordinate 236,170, forward strand.
ACAAGATCAATGGGGTAGAATTCCCCTTGTCAATCTCAAGGTCCAGGTCATCGGCCAAGGCCACAAGTAGGGTAACTATGCTATACCTTGGATGAAAGCTCGACTGAAACAGGTCCAGGAATCCAATAATATTGAGATGGGCCTGGAGCTGTTTGGCAACCACCTGTGCAATAACCTTCCCTAAAAAGCTTAGAGAACAAGGGGAAAAATAAAAAACTAGACTCTTTGACTGAATGTAGATTATCTTAGTCAGGCTTAAAATGATAGCAAAAGTTACACTAATAGAAATGGTTCTTATCCTGCTGATATAAGATTGGAAATGAAGGCATTGTCACAATGGGTATTTTTTACATGGATGTGAGGTGTTCATCCCCGGAAGAGGTCTGGAGGTGCACCCCCATGCCTGCCTGCTTTCAGCCCTGCCTTGGACGGGTTTAAACATCCTGGCACTTGCCACGGTCCAGGGTCCAACTGCACAGTGTCCCACACTCCATAGATTTGTAGGCAGATCACCTGATGCTCTAGGCTGCCACTCGCAACTCGGTGGCATTTCTTGGGGCGACCTTTGCCCAAGAATGGAGCTGTCGCAGCCTTCCACAAGACAGATGGACAGCAGCCCTTCCCCTGGCTGGTACCCCAAGTTTGGATTGTCCACTCTACTGGTGGTGCTCCTGGTTGTTCTGAAGGGCTGCTGGCAGGGCTGCCCCAGAGTAGGGACAGCCTGCCATGCCTCTGTTCCATTTGCACATTTGGAGGGCTGCCTTTAAATGAACAGTCCACCTGGAGTGAATCAGAGGAGAGGTGTGGGTGTGCCTGTCTGAAGAAACCCATTGACTTCATGACAATCTTTTTAGTGGATTTAGATAATGATGGCCTACTTGCTTGCCCCAGATTGTTATACTGTATCTCCCAACACTGGGGTGGGGGGTGTCTTTTTCCATGTATGAAGAGGAAGAGAAGTGCCAATGCTGATGGTTATTAACACCCTTCCCTCCAAGAGACACACCTCAAGGTAAAGGAAAAGGGTTGGAGATTGTGTAAAGGACCTTGGGGCATGGGGTTGCCACTTCTCATGATTTGACCTTGAGCCTCCCATTTTGGCCTATGGGAGTCTCAGGGTCAAATTGCAAGAGATGGCTGGCAACCCTTTTGGGGCAACAAAAGAGCAGTGGTTTGTCTGGATTGAATAATGCCACCCAAATCCTGTAAGCAGTTCATAAAAACATCCCTGTATTTCCCAACATTTCAAAGGACCAAAGAGGGACAAGCCCCATCTTTTGGGCAAATAAGCTCCACTCCTCACTGAATAAGTTCTGCTCCTCACACACTTACATGCACACACACCTCCAAAGACATTCCTACAGTATAAAGAGGGACAGAAGCTCTTCTGCTTATCATTTACTTGTCATTCCATCATCCCTCCATTCTCCTCTCAAGTGCTTTTCCTGGGTGGCAATCAGGAAAAAGGTGCCTGAGACTTGAATTTCATCATTCATTCTCTCTCTCTCTCTCTCCTGAACAGGTCCAGATTATGGGGCAGGCAACATAGGCAGCAGATTTTTCTTTGTGGGGAGGGGGCAGATTTTTTGGGTTGTGTGCTTTTGTTACCAGTCTGCGCCTGTCTGGTCATGGCGTCCCATCCCCCTGCTGCCGCCACAACCACATTGGGTGATTTTAGACGTGACGGCCAGCAACATTGACCCTGGGCCATGGGGTGGTTCGGACCACGGGCGGGGGTCAAGGGGTGCGCCAACAGACATTTGCCCCTTTGCCCCTGGCTGTGGGGACCGCTGAACCATGGCCCAGGGTCAGTGCTGCCAGCCGTCACGTCTGTTGGGCAACCCCCGCTCCCGGAGGGGGCTGCCCGCCGCCAGGACTCCAGAACGCGGTGAAGGTAAAGTAACAGATGTTACTTTTCCTTCACCGCATTCCGGATTCCCCCTAACCACACTTCGTTCGCTGCCGTGGTGCGGGAGAACAAAGCGTGGTTAGGTTCACCATGGGTGGTGGTTGATTGAGGTGAACATCTGGATGCGAGCAAACAGACTTTCACCTACGTTCACCCTTCCCCCCCTCCCCCGCAGTTGACTGCGGTTGACTGATGTGATTTCAGACAATGTAACATCTGAAATCATCCATTGTCTTACTCGCACCACCCACAGCCTGGAGGGGGGAACCCCCAGCTAAAAACATGCTCTGCAGTGGTGCCGAGCATGGAGGAAGAGACTCTACTTCTGTGCTGGGCATGCCCATTGTCTCCCTCCCTGCCTCAGACAGCATCCTGCACACACACCAGAGCATTGGGGTGCTAAAATCCTAAATCCAACCCCCCTCCTGAAAGAGGGATTTTGACCCCTAAGAGAGAGTGGGATTCAGCACCCAAAGAGGAACTGTCCATCCTAAATAGAAACTTCTGGAAGGTATGCATCTCCCCCAGGTTTATTCACTTCATAGCAGTGATTGAAACTCTTTTTGTTTCCAGAGGTTTGATTGTTTGAAGCTTATCACCCACAAACTGAGGTGCTTCTTAGTCACCATATTGAATCTATAAAGGAACATTAAGGCCACTTTTACACATGACAAAAATGGGTTGTTATAAGTGCCCAAGATAATACCGGTTGTTATAAATGCAGGGGTTTTGTCATGTGTGAATGCACAAATCCCCTTTTATGTGGTGAGATGTCGCAGCCTTGTAAAACCCACCAGATGTGACTCTTACAAGGCTGCAAGATCTCGCTGCATATAAAATGGGAATAGTGCATTCACACATGACAAAACTCCTGCATTTATAGTACCTGGTGTTATCTCAAGCACTTATAAGAACCCATTTTGTCATGTGTAAAAGGAGCCTTAGGATTCCGAGGAGTTCACGGTAACCATGACAGCAAAGTTCAAATAAACTGCCTGAAGTTACAAGAACCTAGGAAGATATGAAGATACCACCTGAGTTCAAGACTTTTTGTTTGTTGGTTTGTGTATCTGCTGCTTGGTGATTCATGAGAGATTTAAAGGAGAAAATATTTGATTATAGGACTTAACCAAAAATTGATATTTGGAGTTGTCCATGATTTATGTCTGTAAGCCAGGTTAACCAAAGGGTTGTCTTTAAGGAAAATAGATAAATGAGGCAACTGCTAGAACAGCAGCTTCGACTTCAGTAGGTCAAGATAGACTATTTCAAGTTCCCAATATGCCAAAACAGAAGAGTAAAGCCACCTCCTCCAAACCTTCCAGATTCTTTAAAGAGAATCTGGAAGGTTTGGAGGAGGTGGCTTTACTCTTCTGTTTTGGAGGTGCTTCTTCAGGACTACAAAGGTGGTGCATCTTCAGGGCTAATCAATCCAGAGGGAGTGTGGTTATCAGCTGTGTTGGTCCCAAGTGTCAGAGATGGAGCCAAAGTAGTTTAAATGATATATTTTACTGGACCAACCATTGTTGGTGGAAATGTGCAAGCTTTCAGACCTCACAGGCAAATAGGAGTCAGAACTGAAGCTTTGAGCAAAGCACAGTGGGTGTATATAATGTAACCGAAGATGGGAGGGAAGAGACAGGGAAGGGGTATGGTAGAACAGGGAGACAGAGGGTGTTTTTATACATGACAGCACTATGCATCACCATGCTTTAATCCCGCCCAGGGTGAGGGCCTTCACCCCAGGCAGGATCTGGCCTGGCCACCAAACAGACGTGCCAGTGCAACGGACTGGGGAGGGGGCAGGGTGGTGTGCAGAGATGGTCCTCATGGCCCCACCCTCTGTGCTTCTGAGCGCAGCCTGCCCTCCTCATCCCTGACAGATGGGTGCGGCCTGCCCAGAGAAGTTCTAGTCCCAGACTGGAGTTAGCTAGAGTGTAGGGATAGGTGAACGTGGTTCAGATGTTCCGAGTTCAGACCGAACTCGGTCTGTTTGGACGTCTGAACCGAACATCTGAGATGAACTCTCGAACGACCAAAGAGTTCGGTCATGTTCAGATGAGTTCGGGGGCAGGAAAAATGTCTTTTCAGGGCCGAAAATTAGGTTTCAGTTTCGATTTCGTTTCAGTTTTGGTTTCGCTATTTTTGAATGTTCGGCCAAGTTCGGTCAAACTGAACTCGGCTGAACCGAACCATCGAACCCAAACTCGGGTTTCGAACCGAATGACCGAACATCCAAACATCTGAACTGCGTTCTGTTCGCCCATCCCTACTAGAGTGGGCCATCACATCTGATGGCCCACTACCCCAGTCCGGGGATTGCTTCCCTGGACCGTGTCAGGACTTAGTCTGTGCTGTGAGTTGGCAGGGAGCCCAGGTCACAGCATGGGCTAAATCCTGCCATGGTCCAGTGAGAGCCTTGATCCCACCCACAGTAACATCTGGCAGATGGGATCAAACATGACAGCACCGCCAGTGGCCATGCAGATTAAAGCATGGCCACCTGTGGTGTCATCACATTTGAAAATACCCAGAGTGAGAGGCAAAGCAAAATTGGTGATAAAAGAACCATAGTAATAGAAGGAGGGAGGGGAAGGTGAGAATGGGGAATAGAAAGTTGAAAATAGGGGGAGCTATGTAATAGAAGGGGAAGAGTGCTAAGGGAGGGTGGAGTATGCTAGAAGATACAGGAAGGTGGTGAGAAACTGAAGGTAGAGTAGGTGAAAAAATTGACAATAGTAATAGAAGGAGGATGGGGAAGGTGAGAGGCTGGAGTGGGGGGGGGTAAGCACTAGAAATAAAGTATGAATAGAGCTGAAAATTAGCTAAGCACAATGTGGGATGTAATAGACAATGGTAACAGAAGGATGGAGGGGAAGGTGAGAAATTGTAGTACGGGGAACACTGAAGAAGGGTGGGGTGCAACAGGGAGGAGGGAATAAACTAAAAGTTCACAGAAATAGATACAAAAATAGATTTATAACTTAAAGTAATTGCTAGCACAGCAGTAATGAATGAATTAAGTAGGGCAAAACTGAATAGTACTTCCGGGTATTCTGACCAATTTTCAAAGTTGCGAATAGTCAGTCCGAGTACTCGGAGGCAATTCGGTGTTCTTGTCGAAGCTTCGAACTTTGGAGATGGAAGAACAGAACATCAAAAAACTTAGAAAAGTTGTTGCAAAGTTCTTGAACCCACAGCCAAATCACTACCCTGTACCCAGAAGAGCATTATCAAGAGAAGCAGGCTACCAAGAGTGGGACAATTGCTCCAGAAGACAACCCAAATAAAGTGCAACTGCATGCTGAAATAAAGAAAAAATCCAAACCCACCAGTAGTGTACCCACAGCATGGCCCACCATCAGCAGTGAGTGCACCCACTTTATCATTATGCCAACCAAGCAGTGCACAAAAATGTTGGCTAGCAAGGGGCATTCACTCAAGAATACAACAACCCCACAAAACAGCCTGTAACTGCATGGAGAAATAAATCTCACCCCCCCAAAAAAAGCCAGAAAACGCAGACCCCAGAAGCAGTCACAAAATTAAGAAACCAGACATCCCCCCCCCCCCCCCCCCCCCCCACGGTAACCCCCTTCCTTGGCATGGCATTGTGGCAATGGTAACTTGAACAGACCAAGCAAACTTGGGCCAGACAGAGAGATCCCAGTCTGACTCTAGGTTTATGGTGCCAAGCAGCTGGCAGAACAGTAGAAGTTACATTTTACAATGAATCAATTAGACTCTATTGTGTACCATGCCACAGCCTAGACAACACACACAACCCTGCAAAACAGTCTGCAAGTGCATGGAGAAATAAATCCCACCAAAAAGAGCCAGCAAGCACAGGCCCCAGCAGCAGTCAGAAAATTAAAAAAGCATTCACACCCCTCCCTGCACACAGGGGCAACCTCTTCCTTGGCATGGCATTGTGGCAACAGTAACTTGAACAGACCAAGCAAACTTGGGAAGTGGAGCCAGGCAGAGAGATCCCTCCTTATGGTGCCAAGTGCCATCCAAGTAGCAGACAGCAACGTGGTACCCAATTATTTTTTTATTTTTTTAAAATGCCGGGCTTGGTAAAGGGTAATGTAACTCCCATCCCCCAGCATTGGCCGTATGGACAGGCCAGGCCAAACCATACCATGCCAGGCCAAGCATCGCTCTCTGCCCCCCCCCCAGCCAATTACTTACAGATCTAGCTGCTCTGTAGCATGCAGCACAGCCAAATTCACCAAAGTGAATGGACAAAATGGCTGCAGTGTAGACACTTTTATTTATTTTTATTTATTTATTTATTTCATTCCATTTGTTAGCCATTCCCTCATGCCCACGGCATCTCAGGGTGGCGTACAATATTATAAAACCCAATATAACAAATAAAACAACAATAAATCAACCCCCAGGAATTTAAAATCATCACTAAAAAACAAACCAATTTTGCCCTGCCAGTCAATTAAAAAGCTGACCATCTCACTTGGCCAGCCAATCAAATCTTGTCATCTGGTTTACCATCACTCAATTGTCCCATCCCATACCCCCCTCCTACCAAATATGGCACGAAGTTTCATTTCCAGAAGAAGCTCAACTGTCCACCAGTCCCCGATGCTCACAGAAGATTCCGAAGTTTCCAAAGTTTTCTGAATAACGGTCTTGGTTCTCAGAACTTTTTACCAAATACCTTAATATTTAGCAAATTCTGAAGTTTTCCGAAGACTTCATTTCAGCCCTAGAATTAAGTTAACAGTAGGTAACAAAAGATAAATATGCAGTAGATTGTCAGATGTTCACAGGTTTTTGTAGTTATTGGAGAAGTTTAGGTCCTTGTTAAGTCCATTGCATTTGGTGTCAAATAAAGTTATGAATTTTAGGTCCCAGGCCTGTCTTCTGGGGGTGTTGTGCAGGTTAATCAAGAGGCAGCTGAGACTAGGTGTGGCAGGGCCAGTACAGGGTTAAGAAGCAGGGGAAGGCTCAGTTGAGGGGGATCAGTGGAGACAGGAGTTGAAGCAAGGCAAGGAAGGAAGGATCTGTCTCCTGGCCAAATAGGCTCAGAAGGTGCTGCCTGAACCGAGAGTGTTGCAGGAGGGATTGTGCCTGGCCTGGGAAGAAACTATGAGCAGGGACCCGTGTTCACTGCATTTCCCCATTGGTGGCAATGGGGAAAATGTAGTGAACATGGATCCCTGACTATGAGTACTGTGGACTCTAAAGAGAGATAAGGAACTGAACTGTGCATGTATAAAGACTGTATATAGATGATGGGAATCTGGAATGTAAATTTAAAAACCATTGAGGAGCTGAATTCCCTGTGGACTGTGGCTTTGGGGCCATAATCCTATCAGTACTCATGCCAGGTGAATGCTGCCCAGCTATGTCAGTCTCCCTACTATCAAGGGGAGTGAAACCTTCTGCTCTGCTGCTGATCAGACAGGGCCAGTGAATGATGAGGACACCAGTATCCAAAGCTGACAAATTTCTACTGTACTGAAAGCAGTGAATGCTTCTCTGAACACACTAAATACCAAGTTTGGCCAGCTACTGAAGAGAATGAAAAACTATAGGATCTCAAACGCAGTTTATGGAACACAAGCTAGAAAACTTCAGGCAGCAAATACAAAATCTAGCTAGTGAGATGCAAGAGGAAAAGAGGTAAGAGCCACTCTCTTAAATTCCTATCTTAGGAATAAATTACAATTTTCTCTTTGAAGCATGAAATGCATAAGAAATGCAAGCTCCAAAGCCATGAGCTGACCCTTACCTGTTTTATAGTACTAGTGATATGGGTCTTTATCTGAAGGCCACTGATTAATGAAAAGACTCGTATTGGCTTTGGATCAGGCTCAACTGCTAATGAAAAAATGTCATGCTGAAAACTACATTAGAAAACAATAATAAAATGTATTGATAAAATAATTTTATTGATGCCCCTTTGTTGCAGGTATTGATAATATAAAATAATTTTATTGGTGCTTTTTTGTAACAGGTAAGAAAGGACAATTTCAGAAAGCAAGCCTTGAGAATTTGATGTCAAAAGAAAATCTAGTTGGCCTATGGCGGGCCATATATTCTGTTATGTATAATTACCATAGTGCTTTCAGTGTTCCTTCCAAATATTTTATGTCCTTTATATAAGGGTATTTTCAGACGTGACGGGGCCGGTATTGGTCCAGTCACGGAATCACCCATTGATCCCCCGCTGGGATCAAAACAGCTGTCAAACAGATGTGCCGACTGATCCCAGCGGGGAATCGGGGGAGGGGGGCGGGGCCACGCGGCTCAACTTGCAGTCGCACAGCCCCACCCCCCCATGCTCCCCCAACCGCCCACCCTCCAGGAGACGGGAGGGCGCCGTGGCCAATGCAGCCCCAGGGCATTTACCATTTACCGGAATCCCGCTGCCAATTCTGGGCCGTGGTCAGGGGCCAGATGAGACGGTCCCCTTGAACACTGGGAGGTAATCACATTCAACACGCAAACGGAGATGGTCCAGCCAGGACCTCCATTTGTGTGTTGAATGTGATCCCCTCCCCCTGTGATTCACGGGGGTGAACATCTGGCGGAGAGCTTCTGTTCCCCCCAACAGACGTTACGGGACCACAATTACCATGTGGGTATTCACCGTGGTTCACTGTGATCTCATAACATCTGAAAATACCCTAATTCACCCTCACAACAACCCTGTGAAGTGAATCATTATTGTTCCCACTTTATAGATAGGGAACTAAGACTGAGAGATGATGACTTCCTAAGGCTGTTTCAGAGAGACAAAATGGTTCAAATGATATCTTTTATTGGAACAATTGTTGCTGGTGGAAATAAGCAAGCTTTTGGGCCACTCAGGGCCCTTCCTCAGGCATGTAGCACAGCCAGTAGAAATATATAAACTGGGCAAATGCAGAGCAGGTATATATGAGGGGGCATGGAATTGGTGGATGTGGACAGAACAAGGTGTCAGTGGGAGGGGGGTAAACAGAGAGAGATGTGTCAGACATTTACAAAATTTTAAATTACAATTAAAATCAACATCTGTAAAATTATATATTGGTGTAGAAGACAAAGGAACAAAAGGTGGTGGTAAACACACAGAGATAGCAAACTATTAGTTTGGGGATATAGTGGGGAAACAGCTTGTCAGGAGAAGACAGTACATCCAGTGAAGTTCAAGATGAGATTTTAATCCTGGTCTCCTTGGTTCAAGTTAAAGCTGAAATGAATACTGAATTTATTACCTGCGAGTAATATTTTTGGGTAGTCCTTTCATGTACCTGACCCTTTGACTGCAATGGAAATGAGTACTTTCCTACCTGCTTTGGACTGTGTAAATGCTCACTAATTTTATAGACCAGCTGTTGGAGGGAGCTTGGACAAGTAAAGGGCAGTATAGAATGCTAGGGTTTTTGGTAAAGCTGTCCCAAAGCAGAGCATCTGAGTCACACTAGAAGGGCTTTTTTAATGTATTAATTGTAAACTCTTATACGACCAATATAGGGACATTTTACATGCGATGCCACCCCGCTCCGCCCACATGGGCGACTGGGTTGGCAAGGAGGGGGGGTGTCTGTGTGACCGCTGGAGGGGATGGGTGGGGTATGTGCATGATCCCGTGTTCCACACATCTCCACCCATGGAGGCATTGGGGAAAACGGAGGTGTCTCCGTGTGTGGAGGTGGGTGGGCGTTTGTGTGACCGGCTGCCTTTACCCATCCTCCCCCGCACCACGGATCCTCTGGTGGCCCAGTTGAAAAGGGTCATACTGTGCCCATCCTCAAAATCAAAGTAGGTAGGCGACACTAGCAATTGCTCTGGTAGCTCTCCTGGTAGAGCTTTGGAAAGGAAGTGGAAGGGTAGGAGATTGAAGGCTCCTAAAGGCAAACAAGCAAACAAAAACCTTGCATGGAAACATCAGAGGATCCACTAGCTGGAAGGGAAAGCCCCTCTGTCTTTTGTGACTAGTAATGAAGGAGCAGCTCCTAGTTTCACAGCTCAAGTTGCATCCTACTTCCATGAGGGTCAATATGAGCTGAGGGTTTATTTTGTTAAAAAAGGTAACAGGAAGGAAACACAATGACCTCTGGCACAGAAATCACAAAGCTTAGCTACCCAACCACACCACAATTACACTTCTAGCAGCACCCTTACAAACAGTTATCTAGTTTCTTAGGCACCATATTGAGTCCTTCCCCTGCTGGCTAACTGAAGCACTCTGGCTGGTAAACTAGTGCACAGTAGTCTAATAGGTCAACGGTTCAAATCTGGACTGTATGGTAAACTGAATGCGTGATTTCTTGCATTTATAAACTTACTTTGGGAAACAATAACAGAGTTTGCCTCCTGTGTGGTGGATTCTCTGATGTTTTCATCCAGCTTCTTCACCCATAGGAGCTTTAAACCATCATCCATTCTATTTTCTTTTAAAAGACCTACCAGAAGAGCTACCAAAGCAACTACTAACTATTTATATCTACTTTGGTCATGTGGATGGGCACAGAATATTGGTCATATAAAGAGTTTACAGCTAGTACTTTGAAAGGGCTCTTCTGGTGTAGCTCAGCTTCTCTGCTTTGTTACAGCTGTACTAAGGGTCTTAGGTTCTATGCTGCCCTCCAGCAGCTCATTAATACACCTGGTGGGAATCCCACCCCATCCCATTTAAAATCCCAATTGGATACTCATCAGATCATATGTAAGTAGTGCCTATTAATCATCCCACAAATAGCAAACCCAGTATTGCATATTTTACGGGTATTCCCATTCTGGGGGGTACTAATTTCAGCTCTAGTTCAAGTCCAACACCACCTTATCCACTAGACACTTGCTCCAATCAAGAATATGAATGGAGGAGCCTACCGTATTTACCACATCATAGACCATTTTCCAGTATTAAGTTCTGCTTCCTTCTACAATGACTCTTGTATTCAAAATCCTGTAATGGCACAAATGACATTCTCTTTGAGATTTAAGGATGGGACTCTCTATATTCAAAAGAGTCCCCAGATCTCTGTATATAGAGACTTTTAGATCTAGCAAGGTAACTTTTTATATATTCTCTTGTCTCCAACAGGGGAGTTAATCCATTGTTCTGCACTGAGCTAAGGTTTGTGTTTGTTCTGTTTTTGTTATTGCTGGCAGTGTAGTTCTAAGGAATCACTTATTTTCAGAGTTGATACATCACAATGATATGAGCTATTTCCCAAGGTGCAGTACAAGTTGATTGAATGGTGTGAGCTCTAACTTGAGTGCAAAATTAATTCTCTCTAGGATTTTAGCTTAGAAAAAAGTTTCTGTCTCTGGTTCCCAAAGCATGTTATTATTATTATTATTAACAAACATTTATATAGTGCCAGCAGTGTACCTGGCACTTTACAAAGTAATAAAATAGACACGGTCCCTGCCCCTAGGGCTTACAATCTGAGAGACAGGAGCTGGGGGAGAGACTTAGGAAGGGGAACAGAGGGAGAGACAAGGGGTCTAACATTCATGAAGATGCGAGGTCTCAAGTGCACGTACTTGGCTTGGTTACGATGAGAATGACAGCAGGCAGGTCCATGTTGCAAGGATAAGGGTAAACCGATCGTAGGTATAGGAATAGTGGCTCAGCAGGATAAAGAGTCAGACAGAGCAGAGCGAAAGAGGTGAGTTTTAAGGAGAGATTTGAAGGTATGAAGGGAGGGGGCAAGGCGGATGTGGACAGGGAGGGAGTTCCAGGCATGGGGGGCAGCAAGTGAGAAGGGACGAAGGCGCTTAGGGGAGCAGGGAAGGCGTGGAAGGGTGAGAGAAGGGACAGAGGAGGAGCGAAGTGCACGGGCTGGAGTATGGAGGGCGATAAGTGCAGAGAGGTAGGGGGGAGCAAGGTTGTGAAGAGCTTTATAGGTGAAGACTAGGAGCTTGTGCAGGATTCGTTCAGGAAGGGGAAGCCAGTGAAGCGAAGAGAGGAGGGGCTGCACATGGTCGAAGCGACTGGCGAGGTAGATGACCCTGGCAGCAGAGTTTTGGACAGAGATGAGGGGAGAAAGGTGAGACCGGGGAAGGCCAGTGAGAAGGAGGTTACAGTAATCGAGGCGAGAGATGACCAGAGCATGAACAAGAGTTTTGGCAGACGAGACAGAGAGAAAAGGGCGAATCTTAGCAATGTTATGGAGGGAGAAGCGACAGGATTTAGCAACAGAGTCAATGTAGGGTTTAAAAGAAAGGGCTGAGTCAAAGATGAAGCCTAGGCTACGGGCTTGGGGGACAGGCAGGATGGTGACTCCATCAATAGTTATTGACAGTGAGGAAGGAGAGGAAGGATGAGGGGGGAAGATAAGGAGTTCAGTTTTAGCCATGTTGAGTTTGAGTTGACGTTGAGACATCCAGGTAGAGATGTCAGAGAGACAGTTGATGAGACGAGCTTGAACAGAGGGAGAGAGAGAGGGAGTAGAGAGATAGAGTTGAGTGTCATCAGCATAGAGGTGGTATTGGAAGCCATGGGAGGCAATGAGTTTGCCTAAGGATGAGGTATAGATCGAGAAGAGGAGAGGGCCAAGAACAGAGCCTTGAGGAACACTAACTGAGAGGGGGAAGGAGGAGGAGGCGGAGTTGGAGAGAGACACATTAAAGGAGCGGTCAGAGAGTATCGGGGAAAGTTCCAGTAACTTTTTGATTGGATGTTGTTGCAAAACCTAAACAGTGTCCCATATGCTTACTATGCAAGTGAAATTGCAGGCATCCCCATCATGCCTTTTTATTTACTTTTAGGGGAAAGTTCCATCTTTGAAACCATTTCTCTGAATTCCAGAAGTTGGGAATTCTTCAGACATTGTTATATCATAATGGCATCAGTGTTTCTCTGATTTTAATGGGTGGGTGATGTTGGCTGTATGTATTGCCTAATTAATTATACATTTTTGATCACTGTGAATTTATACTCATTTGATGCATTAGAATTATTGAACCATATGACTGGAAGGGTACCTCAAAAGTCATCTGTTGTAGTAGCTAACAGTGCCAAAGTACAACCAAAATAGCAAAGTGGCCCAAATAATCAAAGTAACGGAACCTAAATAACTAAAATACCAAAATAATTGAACTGAAATATCTAACGAAATGGAAATATGAGTGTTTCAGGGGCAAATATTAATTTAGATATTCATAAGTACCTAAAAAATGCCATACTGGGCCAGACCAATCATCTATTGAGCCCATCATTTTATCTCCAACAGCAGCCATTTTTAGTCTCTTTGGAGAAGTATCCAACAGGTCATAATGGAGTGATCCATTCCCTACCATTAACTACCAGCTCCCAACAGTCAGAGGATAAGAACATAAAAATCAGAGGATAAGAACATAATATTCAATGTACTATCTGAAAAGGTGAATAATATTTGCGACATTGTTTCCCCCATTAATTTTGGCTCCAGTGAAGACGTCATTCTCCTCTTAGCAGAAGCTCTCATTACACCTCACAGGACAGAAAAAAGGATTTGAAGGGCACCAATAAAAGAAAAATAACAACTTGATCTTTGATTTTGCCAGGGAATGATCATAAGTAGGTTCATAAATGTTGGTTGCGTGTTAATTAGTTGCCAATACCACTAATGCTGATTTTACTAATGTTTAATCTACCATGGTAGGCAGAAAGCCTGTGTTGCTGAAATCTGTGGCATGGCATTAGATTGACATTGACCATGAGAATCAGTTTATTCATTAATCCCATGCATGCTATTCTCTTCTAGGACAGGTTATCAGGAGTGCTAACAAGAATGACGCAGGTCTAGGCAACCTGTGTGAACCTCTTGTTGATGGCCTATAGCTGTATGTCTTTGAATAAAAACACTGTAATATCCCAGTTACGTGGGGAACACCTTTCAGAGCCACCAGCAGCAAAGAGCTGGGAAGTTCTGCCTGATGGTGGACACTTTTTCCTCTCAGCGAGGTCCCAGGGGGTGGTGATGGCCAATTGCTAGCCGTCTTCTTGGGACCTCTCCTGTGGGGTCTCGCAAGGTTCCAGTCTGTCTCCCCTCTTGTTCAATGTGTATATGAGACCACTGGGCAAGGTCATTCAGAGGTTTGCAATGAAGTGCCATCAGTATGCTGATGACACCCAGCTCTACCTCTCTTTTTCATTTGACCCAGGCCCTGCAGTCTCGGTACTGGCTGCTGTTGGGGACTGGATGAGGATGAGCAGATTGAGGCTAAATCCAGACAAGGTCGAGGTGATGATTGTGGCCTTGAGGGGATTGTGAGTCCTCTTATTGATGGGGTCTTACTCCCTCTGGTTGATCTGGTTCATAGTCTTTGAATGCTTCTGGACTCCTTGCTGTGCCTGGATTGTCAGGTTGCGGCAGTGGCCAGGAGTGCTTTCCACCAACTCCATCTGGTGAGGAGGCTGAGGCCTTTTCTTTCTGGTTTGGATTTGGGCAGTCATCCATGCTTTTATCACCTCAAGGCTAGACTACTGCAATGTGCTCTACGTGGGTTTGCCCTTGATGATTGTTCAGAAGCTGCAGCTGGTGCAGAATGTGGCAGTTACCCTCCTTCCAGGGGTGAGATGCCACAAGCACATTACAGCAGTGCTCTGTAGTCTGTACCGACTTTCTATACCTTTCTGGGCACAATTCAAGGTGCTGGTTTTGACCTTTAAAGCCCTAAACAGTCTGGGCCCCACATGTCTGAGAGACTGACTGTCCTTCCATGTCCCATCCTGGCCCAGGCTGGAAATGCCTCCCTGTGAGTACCATCGGTTAGACTTGTTCGTATACCAAGGGCTTGCATGGGGGTGTTCTCAGTTGCTGCCCCAATGTTATGGAACTCCCTTCCCCCAGAGGTTCAGTTGAGTCCCATCCTGATCATCTTCCAGAAGCGGTCTAAGACCTTCTCTTTGTAAAGGCATTTGGCGGGCAGGGACAGGGGATGAGGGGGGGATGTGTGGTTTGGGGTAGTGTTTTGAGGGGGGTTGGAGTGGGATATGGGGAAGTGGTATTGGGTGTTTTTTATTTTTTTGTATTTTGTTTTTACGGATGTTTATGTTTTATACATGTTGTTAGGGACGAAAGCGCCTAGCTGAGCACTGCTGTGAATAGACTCTGATAAATCTGAGCTGCAAGAGACACAGACCTGCTCCTCACACTCCAGACAGAAGGCAGGTCAACACACAACTGGGAATGGCCTCTGCCTGTGTAGACAGCCCCAAGCAAGGACCCATAGCTGTTGGGCTTTTCTCTGTGTAGTTTCACAGAGTGTCTGTGCTGTGTCACACTCCCATGGAAAGCTCCCGGGCATGTTGTTAGCCACTCTGAGCCTTTGGGGAAGGGTGGGATAAAAATTTAAATAAATAAATAAATAAATAAAAGTCCCTCTAATGAGTTTGCAACAAAAATGGTTCACAGTGTAAATGAAAACCTATAATGAAATGGAACAGCAGCACCCCTCAGAGTGTCTTCCATGGTGTATTAGTTCTTACAATACATGTTACCGCATCCATTCCTTAGTGATTCAGTGGGTGTTACCAGACATAAAACTAGTACTCAGTTTGGGCTGTGAACATGACATTTCCCATTATGTTTGTAAATGCTGGCTACATGAATGGTCATGAATTCAACATGGGTTGGCTCCCCAAAAGCCATGGGTGAGGACAATGTGAGTTTCCTACCACTGTGTTCCCACACTTGTGTCTAGATACACATCCTATCTCATCTCACTTTGGGTCTGTGGCTGTCTGAGAGACCAAGAAGCATAGTTTATTTAGAAGGGGCATTGCCTAAGAGCAGTACAGCTGTGTTTGGGTAGGGCTCAGTATTCCAGATGTCCCAGGCTTCTAAAATCTTTAAGAGGTCCTTGGAGCTAGTGTGAGCAGAATTTTGTAATGCTGTTACACTCATCTGCAGATAAAGAAATGCTAAGGTTCTGTTCAAAATTGCTCATGTTGAAGGAGAAATTGCAGGCAATTATGAGTACAATGCAACTCATGGCAACTGGGCGTGTCACATCAGTAGATACCATGGGGATAAAAACTGACAGTAGCTGGTGGGAGGAGACTTGGGTAGCTGGTCCAACACAGAGATTCAATAACATTTGTATAACCCAGCTTTCTGACATGCCCAGCTGAGAAGACTCACCTCATCTTAATTGGCTCACTAGCAGATGTTTGTCTGTGCGCCTGTTCCCCCAAGAGGGTTGCACCCAACAATAACTTACCTTCAGTCCCCACTTGGGTCCTAGTCCTGCAAGGACTTAGAGTGACATGCTACAGTGACAGGGGCAGCTCCACCATTCAGGGATTCCAAGTGGTGCCCCACTAAAGTCTCCCAGAGTGCTGCTGCCGCTTCCAAATTGACTGACTTGGCCAGTTGGCCACCGCCATTGCCCCCTGTGCATTCATGAGCACCACCATTGCCCCTGCATATGTGCGAATGCCACTATTGCCCCCTACAAATGTACAGTCGCAGAGTCAATTGCTGAGGGACTCAGCAGTCATGCATGCACGAGGAGCAAAGGCAGCACTTGCATATGTGTGGATGGCTATGGAGGCAGCCACCTGGGCCAGGTCAGTCAATTTGGGGCTCTGCTGGCCACAGGAAGAAAGACTGCGGGCCAGGGCCAAAAGAGCATGTGCATGAGAGTGGGTGATAGCGATTTTGTCCATATGTTTTGGCATCTCATGCAGGCTTACTATGGCCTCTAGGGACAGGGAAGGGCTCTAAATTGTCATTCTCTGCCTGTGGCGATTAATTAGAGAATTGATTTATATTATGCTGTGCATTTTTACACACACCTTAAAGTGCTGGTCTTTCAATCTTCTGGGTTTACAAGTCCACAAGTAAGTTCCGGATGCATTCTTCACACACACACACACGCACACACACTGTCCTGAGACAGTTCCTGGATGCAGTCTTCACACAAACACTGCCCTGAGGCAGCCTAAAGTAGCTGCAGCTGTAGATGTGAGGGGCTGCCATGGAAACCAAGTGACCAGAGCTGCCTGCAGCAAAGCAGTTTACCAGGAGAACTTTTTACATAAAAAAGTTCTGGGAGAAGTTCTATGCAGAAGCTCAAAGAGCCAGATATTTAAGATCTGGGTGAATGATTTAGACACACAGAAAGTTCAGGATGGACATTTTTACACACACCTTAAAGTTCTGGATTTTTCAGTCTTCTGGGTTTACGAGTCCACAAGTAAGTTCCAGATTCATTTTTCACACACACACTGCCCTGAGGCAGTTCCTGGATGCATTCTTCACACAAACACTGCCCTGAGGCAATCTAATGTAGCTGCAGCTGTACACATGACAGGCTGCCATGGAAACCAAGTAACCACAGCTGCCTGGAACAAAGCAGTTTACCAGGAGAACTTTTTACACACAAATGTTCTAGGAGAAGTTCTATGAAGAAGTTCAAAGATCTGGATGTTTAAGATCTGGGTGAGTGATTTAGACACATAGAAAGCTCAGGATGTAACAGCAAACGTGCAGGAGAAATGCGTGTGTAAAAGACACACAGAAAGTTCAGGATGTAACAGCAAACATGCAGGAGAAATGTGTGTGTAAAAATACTCAATGTAACAGCAAACATGCAGGAGAAATGTGTGTGTAAAACACACACACCCCCGCGCTCCCTCGGCTGCCCACCCATGGGGAGATGGGCGGGCATAGTGGCCAATGAGGCCATCCCAGATCGTGGCCAACCTTAGCACGGTTCTGGAGATGAGGCCAGCCTCACCTCCAGAATCATGGGGTATTTTCAGATGTTACGAGATCAGAGTGAACCACGGTGAATACCCACCTGTGGTCACTGTGGCTTGAACGTCTGTTTGGCGGCCGCCAGATGTTTGCCACGGTCAATACCCGCATGGGGTCAATTTGAACCACGCTTCCCGGGCTAGCCGGGGGAATGTCCCGGGAAGTGTGGTCAAAAAGATCCCCAGCGGGGACCAAAAAAAAGTAACGTCTGGCCGGTTGCCACGGCCCGGGATCCCCGGAGGGATCCCGGGCCACGGCACATCCGGCCCGACGCGGCGGCCGCATTGGCCCTGCCGCCCGCCTGTCTCCCTGGAGGGCGGGCGGTGGGGTGCGTGGAGGGGCGGGGCCGTGCAGCCACACGTTGTGCCGCGCGGCCCCGCCCCCTCCCAGATTCCCCGCCGGGATCCCCCCCGGCACGTCTGAAATGGCGTGACGGGGTGACCCCGGCGGGGAATGAAAGGGTTGTTTTCGGTACGGAGCCAAGCGGCCCCGTAACGTCTGAAAACACCCATGTTTGGCTTTGAACCCCACCAGGAATTCACTGTGGTGAACATCTGGCGGGGCTCAAACAGACGTTCACGGGATCATGGCCACCATGTGATTCAGGGTGGTTGACCGTGATGCCATAACGTCTGAAATTACCCTAAGTTAAACCATTGAAAGTCAGTTTGGCTTTGGAGTTAGAAGTCTGCGTGCCATTGATGCATTTGAAAAATCTGTCCCATTTCTAAATAGTATGCCCTTGCTATAACATATCTTGGAATCTAATCCTTTTGTTCTTTATTGTGAGGGTTTCTTAATCTTGAAAGGACTATTAAAACCACAAGGAGGAATTCCTCCGTTTGTTGTAGCAAATGGTCCACCATAGAAAAGGGAATTATATTAAAATGTATTAAATTTCTTTAAAAAATCTTCTCCACTAATGGTATATCCCACAGGTTATCGGACTTTATAACTAAAAATATCCTTGCTTGCATTTCTCTTATTCAGAGAGTATGGCTCCCATGTTGGTCCCCACAAAATAACAGATGGAGGCAAAGTACTTCAGATGATATATTTTATTGGATCAACTTCTGTTGCAGACGGTATGCACATTTTAGGGATCATCTTCAGTGGGGCTTGAAAGCTTGTATATCCTCATCAACAGAAATTGGACCAATAAAATATATCATCTAAACTATTTTGTCTCCACCTATTACCTCTCATTCATACAGACACACAAACTCTGCTATCAAAGGGTGATTTCAGATGTTACACAGTCCTGATTCACCACAGTGGATTCCCGGTGGGGGTGAACTGAACAACCATCCCCCCGTTGTCAAAAAAATCCCCGAACAGACATGACGGGACCAGGGATCACAGCAGGGAATCGGGCCGGCAGATCACGGGCCGGGGCAGCGCAACAGACATGAGGCCGATTCCCAGCCGTGGTCAAAACACCCAGAAGGCACCGGGCCAGCCTGTCCTGGCTGCTGCTGCTGCTGCTACTGCTGTCCCTCCACTGCCTCCAGGTGCAGCATGACCGCCTCCGCCCCTGCCCGCACCTCTACCACCGCCTCCCCCACTTCCTCATCCTTTGCTCTCTCGCCCTCCGCTCACCTCTCCCTTCCACCTCACTCCATCCCACCCCGTCCCCCTGCTGCTATGTGCCCTTTAAATCTCCCTCAGCCGCCTGTGTTGTTGCTGGTTGCCTGGCAGCGACACTGCGTACTTTGTCTCCAGCTGGGAATCATTTCCTTTGATTCCGGCCAGTGGTTGCCGGCCAGACGTTACTTTTTGTTGGTTTCCATCGGGAATCTCTTTGACCATGCCTTCGGAGATCGTCAAGCGGGGAGCTCCAGAAGTGTGGTTGATTTTGACCCCATGTGGGTATTGACTGTGGTGAACATCTGGCAGCCACTGAACACAGGGTATTTTCAGACGTGATGCCGTCCCAATTCACCACAGTGAATCCACACTGGGGGTGAACAGAACAACCACTCCCCAGGGACAATAAAAGCCCCCAAAAGACGTGCCAGGAGATCCCGGCGGGGAATTGGGGAGGGGGTGGGGCCTGCAGTGCAACGTGCGGCCACAAGGACACACACCCCACACTCCCCCGCCGCCCGCCCTCTGGGGAGATGGGCAGGCACCGCGGCCAATGCAGCTGCAGCGCCCACTCACTTTGGCCACAGCCCAGAATCCTGCTGGGGATTCCAGTCCATGATCGCCGGCCAGACGTTACTTTTTATTGCTTCCCACCGGGAATCACTTTGACCATGCTTTCGGGGCTCGTTCCGCGTGGAGACCGGGAAGCGTGGTTGAAATTGGCTGCATGTGGGAATCGGCCATGGTGAACATCTGGCGGCAGCCAAACAGACATTCAGGGCGCTTTGACCCCGCAGTGAAATTGACCGTGGTTCACTGTGGTTGATTGTGATCTCGTAATGTCTGAAAATACCCAGACGTTCAGGGCACTTTGGCCCCACCACGAGATTGACTGTGGTTCACTGCGGTTGAGCGTGATCTCATAACGTCTGAAAATACCCAAAGAAAGCACCTAATTTCAGGATGGGCTACATTTCCTCTCAAGGGGTTATCATTTAAATACAGGACTTCTCTCAGGACTTTTCATGAATAATAAGGCCACTGACTCCACTTTAATATGCCAACAAAAGGGTTAACAGTCTGAGTGGGCAGTGAGCACATTTTGCATATGAGATAACGATCATACAAAAATTTACATGTTAATGGAACATTTAAGGAAAAAAATTGCTCTTTGTCAGTTGATTGTATAAATATTTTATCTAGTGTAATATTAGGAGAAGGCAAGCATGAAAGCATTCAGTATGAACGAGGGCTCTTTTTTTGAGGAAGAAGAAATTAGGACATTATTGTTAAAGAAATAATATAAAATAGGGAGTTACAAGCACTTGATCTAAACTGTAAAAACCTTTCATGCACTCTGGCAGAAAGAGCAGATTAAATCCATAATGAAATGGGTAACTTTAGGCCTGCATAAATTTCCAAGCAGTCTCAGTTTCCCAGGAATCTCTCTTTGGTAGATTAATGGCCAGCAGCCTGCCACATAATGAAGTAGTTTGCCTTGGCAATGTGCTCATGAATTTATTATGGTGTCCACAAGTGTGCTATATGGCCTAGACATCTTTATAAATCCTGGATTTAGAGCTGCAGCGATGAGCCATTTCAGTCCTAATGGTAAGGTTGATTTATCACCAGGGTCCTTCACTCAACCCCCCTCCCTCCCTTCCTGACAGTTATAAAAGGAAAATACAGGTCATATCATTGATGGAAATGAAATGTGAAGGTAATTAGATAATGCCAAATGGATATGGGAAAGGGTGCACTGCTGAAATTTTAAATATGTTGGTAATTTTTTCCTTAGAGCAATTATATCAGCTTGATTTATTTTTACAGTTTATAATCACTTAACTACCTGTGGCTGATTTTTACCAGAGCTTTGTGCCTTTGGAGACAAGAAGTAGAGCTTTTCGCTCTGTGATTGTTTATTGTAAATTCATTTATCTCCAGATACCTAATTTATTATGCAATTTACACAAGTCACAGCTCATTGCTGATGGGGAATAATGATTACCCATTTGGTTTCTTGTAAACTCCTTTCTCTGTTGCTTTATTTAATAATCAACAGCCAAGGCTATAAGGATCTAAAGAAATCTTTTATATTGGAACAAAAACAAAACAAAAAAAAGCCCCCCAAAAGAGTTCTACTTTGGATAAGGGATTCTCCTCTTCTCAACTCTCTTAAAAATATGACAGTATAAAACTCAGAGGCTCTTGGAAGAATCAGTATGTTTGATATTTACTATTTGAATTTTTACCAAGGTGCATTCAGGGGATTTTAAGAGAAGGCTGGCTGTAGTTTGGGTAACAAAAACCTACAAGAGCTATAAAGTTCTCACAAAACCAAAGCACCCTGGCATCAATACCAGAGGCAATGACATACTGTGTTACAGTGTTAGTGTATTGACTACTGTGAGTGAGTACCTGGAGGATGGAACTTTCAAAGGAGTATGCATACAGTAGTTAGGTGGCTATATCCCACTGATATTCCAAAAGAGTTACAATTTGAGAGAGAGAGAGAGAGAGAGTAAGGCTGTAAAAAGAAAACATCATACCACTTCCACTGAAGTCCCAATGAAGCAACAGGAGTTCTCCAGAGCAAAGGATTGAGGCAGAGGCAGATACAGAATAGTTCCGACTGTGTAACCACCATGCAGGGCCCCATCTGTTGGGCAGGTTCCAAGGTCCACACTAACTGGTGTAAAGTATCTGGGGTCCATTAATAAACATGAAATGGCAATATGCATATGAAATGCACTGGTGTAAATTAATTACAGCAACTCTCCTTTTTCTAACAAGTGAGTCAGTGTGTGCCTGTCAAACATTCTTATGTTGGGGGTGCTCACATGACCGTTTTGCACAGTCCCCCCACGCCCCCCCCCCCCC
>QEPC01010816.1:258318-282559 GCA_003113815.1 Sphenodon punctatus
CCCCCCCCCCCCCCCCCACCTACACTAGAATCAGATCTGTCACTGTTTTGAAGATTGCTGTTTTAGGCCACTTTTACACGGACGCCACCCACCCACCCACCCACGAACACCCGGAAACATCCATCGGATGGGTGGGAGGGCGTCCGTGTAAATGTCCATGAGTGGGTGGGGACGCGTGCCCGACCCACCTGCCAATACTCTCCAACACCCACGAAGCAGCTGCGATGGAGCCGGCACCCTCCGTGGGTGGAGGATTGGTGGAGATGGGTGTTCAGCACCCAAGCATCCGTGTAAAAGCGGAAACACCCATGCGGACAGAACCGGTGGAGCCCCACTGCACCAATGCCATGGGGCAGGCATGCATCGCCACGAGACATGCCCAAAGAGCAGGGGGATGCTGGACGTCTGGCCGAGTGCCCATAAAGGAGGGAGGAACCAGGGCACACCCTTGTGGACTCCCACGATGGTGACCAGGAAGGCCCACGAGAAGGTGACGGGAGCCAATGCCGCCCCACGCGGGGGAAGGGGCCGGGTGAGCACGAGGACCCTGGGGTGCCTGGTGGGGGAGAACCTCCGGCAAGGTGGTGCAGGGGGAGGAAGCACCCCAGGAAGAAGGCACAAGGGGGTTACGGACTGCTGGCAGGGAGGGGCAGGCTGGGAAGCACATGGGGGTGGCAGCAAGGGGAACGAGTGGGGGAAAGCACCAGGATGTAACATGGCACACGTATCCTGGCACAGGGCAGAGGGGCCACACCAACAGCCCCCCCAGTGGATGACCCCCAGCCCAGCACCTCCCCAGGGCACGGCCCACGGAACAGCAGCAAGAGCGAGATGAGTGCGAGGGAACCCACCCCCCTGGATCTTGGCAGGGAGCTGCTGGCGGAATCACAATGGTTAGTCAAGGTGCCCTCCCGGGAGCTCATGCTCACAAAAGAGCTCATCAGAGTGGAGGGGGGAAAGGGACCGGGAGATCCTGTCTGCCATGATGGCCTTGTCCCACACTGAGCACCTCTGTGACAGGCACCAGACTGCCGGCCTCCAATGCAAGCAGCAGCGCACCTGTGACAGGCTGGAGGGTCAGGCCGCATGGCTCATGGACCTCATCGGGGAGACCATGGAGGCTCTGTGGCATGACCCCCAGCGCTACAGGCCACGCCATGCCACAGAAGGGCTGGCAGCCAGCCAACACCATGGTGGCTTCCCACCGGTGCCAGTGCCCCCCCCTGCACCTCGGTCATCTGTGGTTCCCCCAGCAGCAACTCTACCCGGGTCTGGTCCACGGGGTCCCCCTCCCCCACATGGGGCAACCGGACCCACTTGCAGGGCTGCCTGTCCAGCCCACACTCCCCATGGGCCTGCCCCCATTGCCACCCTGACCCCTCCTCCAGGTGGTGATGCCCACACCCCAAGACCATGCACCCCAGAATGAGCAACCACCCATGGTGGCCACCCCACCCCCACAGGTAAGGCCGCAGCACCCTGGGCCCCTGGGGGTTTTGGGGTGAAACACCAGGGGGGGCATTGGGAATCCGGGGAACCATGCAAAGCTGTACCCGGGTAGGGAACTCATTGTTGAACCCACTCTGAGCACATGCACTACACGGGATGGGGAGCAACAGCCATAGTCAGAGGCACGTGCACCTGCTCGTTGCCGCAGTACTTGACTGGGCAGGTGACATGATACCATGGGTGGGCTGTCCCAGGGAGGCACCTTCAGTGAGCACCCTACGGCACATGCCATGCTCGTGTGGGGAGTAGGGGGCTCCCTGAATGCCTATGGGGCACCCAATTGCCCGTGCACCAACAAGGGACAGAGGTGAGTGCACATGAGGGTCCCTTACACCATTCCTGTTCCTCCAGGCAGGGACTGACAGCGGAGGTTGGTGTGGAGCAGCCAGTGGAAAACAGGGAGGCTGGATCGTCCGCTCGGAGAGTACTGTGGTCAGCTGCGGCCAGGGAACGCCAACCAGTGAGCCCCGGTGATGTGGCCAAGAGGGGGAGAGGGCACCCCAGATGTTGACCCCCACCCTCTTCCATTGTACATTTCCCCTCCAATAAATGTGTTGTACCTATACCTTGATGGTGCTTCCTCTGTCCGGGGACATGGGGGGGTGTTGTGTGGCATGCAGGGGGGCACCGGCAGGTTGGGGGCTCTCTGCACTCCCGGACCAGCTGGCAGGGCCAGCAGCTAGACCAGCAATGCCTCATGCAGTTGAGGTGGCAGGAACAGATGTGCACTGGACCTGCTCACTCGAGCCAGCTTGTTTTGGCCGGCAGGCCTGTACGGTGCCCACGCAACCCACAGCCAACAGCAAGGGGAGGGTGCTCACTGCCTGGAAATCCACGGGACCCATTCCCTGGTCTCACTAGGCCACACATGGAATTGAGGGCCAGATGCAGGTAACAGGTAGGGCCCAGCTGTTTTGGATGGGGTCACATGCCCAAAAGACATGGGTGTGGGTCTGGCGCTGGCCAGCATTCAGCTGACTGGGGAGCAATGAGGTGGCAGTTGGCATCCCTGTTACCCTCAGAGCTATGTGGGGCTGCTCCTCCATGGGCATGTTGGTACAGGGGCACTGGCCCGTCCCTGAGCACAGGTGCAGGGACACTGCAGAGCCCAGCAGGGCACAGTGTTGGACAGACGTCTGCCTCCCCCATCGCTCGAGCGTGGCCCTCCTGAGGTTTGCTGCCCTCCGCCATCATGCCCCCAGGAGGATGGACCAGTGACCCTGCAGGCGGAGCATGGTAATCTGCTGGAGCAGCATGTGCAGCAGCAGAAGGCCTGTCCCCAGGAGGTGCAGCAGCACGGCCCTGGGCTGTGGGTCCTCGTCCCCCGGCAGTATGGTTCTGCAGCTTCCCACTCCCTGCTACACTCCACTGGCACGTGCCGTGAGTGCTGTGTGCTCCGCTGTCCAGCCTGTGCCCATGGCCCACTCTCCCCTGGTATCATGGGAGCTCCTCTATGTGCACCCAGCATGGGATTGCCGTTTTCTGTGTGCTGCACGGTCCCGTGCTATAGCCCCTCCTCCCCATGCCCGACGATCCGCAGCGTGTCCCTTATGTACTGTGCAGGCCGTTGGGGGCAGGACAGCAGTTGGTGCTGCACAGGTGATGTACTGGGACAGCAATCAGGTGCCTGGTCTGGCTGACCATCCCCGTGAGCGGGTCGGCCACGTTCCCGCCAGGGGGAATGGGACTGCACACACCCTAGGTTACCCCTGCCTCCGCAACCACACTACAGTCCCCCCAGCCTGGGTCCGCCTTTGCAAGCTGCAGCAGTGCGCACTGTGGATACAGTGCCTGGCTCAGCTCCACACCCTGGCACAGTGCCCGACCATGGCCCCCTTTCATATCTCGGCACCTGTGCTGCATCCCTTCTGTCCTGTGCCTGGGTTGCGGCACCCAGTCCACAGCAGGCCTGCCTATCTCTGACATGCAAGGCCATCTGTGGGAGAGGGTATACACTTGGTCTGTGCTCGTCCCAGTTATGGCAGCCCTCCATCTCCTGCCTGTTGCTTCGCCGAAGTGGGCCCCACTGCTGCCATGGCCGGTCATTCTGCAGGGCCCTCCGCTGGGGATGTCAGGGAGGGATGGTCTCCCTGTGCGGACATGCTGTTGGTGACCCTATGGATGAGCCCCGACATGCAGCTGTTGATGGGTGACCCCCTGTCAGCGGGGGATGGCTTCCAGCTCCTGTCATGGTACATGTAGGGCTGATGCGGCAGCAGCTGTTACCGCATCCCTGCTCTTCCTCTCTGTGCTTGGGGGTCCGCTTTCCCCTGGCACCAATAAAATGCTGTTATGTGATGTTCTGTCCTGCTTTGCCTCTGTTGCTGCTGTGGTGGCTGGGTGCCCCTTCCCCTTTGGCGGCTCTCCTGCCCCCCATCCATGTGGTTGTTAGGAATGGGCGAGCGCAGTTCGGAAGTTCGGAGTTCGGCCCGAACTCGGCCTGTTCGGATGACTGAACGCTAACCTGAACACGAACACAAACATACCAAACAGAACCAAAC
Source organism: Sphenodon punctatus (assembly GCA_003113815.1). NCBI lineage: Eukaryota > Metazoa > Chordata > Lepidosauria > Sphenodontia > Sphenodontidae > Sphenodon > Sphenodon punctatus. Next base: position 262,329 of record QEPC01010816.1, read on the forward strand.
ACCGAACTGCGAAATGGCCGAACAGTTGGTCAGTTCGGATTGCGTTCGGGTGAGTTCAGGTGGCAAAAAAAGGTTCACTGTAAGGTGACAGGGAGGGGTAGTACTAGTCACTGAGAAGCAGACTTCCAGGCACCAGGGGTGGAGAGGCTTACAAGAAATGAAACTATCTGCCTCCCCCTTCCCAACACCTTCTGAGCTAGTCACTGTTCCTGAACAGCAGGCGTTGAGTAGGATTATTAGATTGCTTTAAGTTTCATTTCAGTTTTGTACTGAAATGAAACTTAAACCTTAAACTGAAACCTTGTGTTTGTGATTCCCCCCCCCCCATCCCATATAGAGAGAGATAGAGAGATATAGATATAGAGAGATAGATAGATAGGTTAGGGATAGTAGTTGTAGGAGCTAGCTTAGTGATAGAGATAGCGTTAGTGATTTAGTTTTAGTGTTTGTAGGAGTAGGCCTGTGTACTTATTAGATAATCCATTTAGTTCATAGCATTTAGAATAGTTAATAGCAGTTAGATTTAGTGTAGATAGATATATATAATATTAGATAAAAAAATAAATTAAAAAACCCAATATAAAAACAAAAAAAAACAAATAAAAAACAAAAGAAAACCATATAAAACCCAATAAAAAACCAAAAAAAATATAAAAAACAAAAAAACACCCATAACATTTTCTGAATGGCTGAACCGAACGGTCCAATGGCTGAACAGAATGGCAGAACGGCAGAACCGAACGGCAGAACTGAACGGCTGAACCCGAATCCGGCGAACTAACTGAACTGCCGAACCGAATGGACAAACCGAACGCAGCTGAACCGAACGGCCAAACCGAATGGCCGAACCCAAACTGCGATCTGTTCGCCAATCCCTAGTGGTTGTGTGCAGGGGCTGTGCTTGGGGTATAGTGGTGGGCTCTGGGCCTGTGGGGTGGACGCCTGCTGTGAGGTGTGTGTTCCCCTGGCTGCTTCCCTGCTGGGTGCTGCTGGCTGGGGTTTCTCCTGGGGTGATATTGGCGGTGGGCAGTCGGCCAGGCACACCCTGGCCTCGGCTGTGTGTTGGTGTGGCCCTAATCCTCCCCTCCACTCCCCTCTGCTTTCTCCCCCTGTTGGTGCGGGTCATCTGTGGTGGTGGCAATGGATGGGAGGTGGCACCATGGGTGCTGGGAAGCTGAGCATGAGTAGGGGTTGATGTGGACCCGGCCTGTGGCCCGACCGATCCCCCTTCATGCAGGGGTCGGGGTGCTCCTCGGGGGGTGGGGGGTGGCAGTCAGTGTGTTGGATGTGCCCTGGTGCTGTTGCTGCCACCAGCCCTCCCAGGGCCTGTTGGTGCGGGTGTTCCCCATTGCCCTGTCCCTTCTCTCCTGCAGCTACTGTAGTCATGCTGCTGGTGATCACTGAGCGGACTCGGGAGTGGGGGGGATTGGGTTGTTGGAGCTCCTCCTGCACATCCTGGAGTGGCTGGACCAGCTGGACCGCGCCTAGGCTGAGTGCTGGCACCGGGAGCGGGGTCGCTGCCCTATTGATGGGGTGTTGTCCCAGGCCTGCCGCTGCTGACGCGCCCCCCCCTTCTGTTGGCCCATCCCCCTCCCTGTGGTTGTTGCCCCTGTTGCTGGTTCCCCATTTGATTAAAAGCTTTCCCGGGGTGGGTGTTTGGCCGCTGGGTGTTTACCAACCCCTCCCCTTTCCTTCCCACCCACCCCCCCACGGCGCTGTCCATGTAAATGTCTCCCTTCCCGGTGCTGTCGGATGTTCTCTGGGTGTGTTCACCCATCCATCCACACCAATCTCCACCCATTGGCGCTGCTGCGCCATCCATGTAAAAAAGGCCATAGTCACATTTTCAAAGGATACTTAGAAGTCAATGTGTCTTTGAGAATTAGGTTTCTAAGGAATAGATTTTCAAGAGCAAAAATGACACACAGGTGCCCAACTTCCATAGGTTGTAAACTTCAAACTGCTTACTCTGGAGTAGTTCCACCAATGTCAATGGGACTACTCTGGACTAAACAGTTTGTGGGTTGAATCCATAGTTTCTCAATAGAAGTGAAATACCTAAGGGGAATTTTCGCAATGTGTATTTGAGAACCTACACCTATGTGCCTTAGGCCCCAATCCAAGGTCTGCACATTAGCACAGAATGAACCTACCCTGTGCACATGCATAAATTGTATGCATGCATAGTGCCACTAGGGCTGGTTCAAAATAGCCATTCTGATTTCATGGAAAGGTTTATTGAAATCAAAATAGCTGTCAGTTTTATGAATGGAATTCTAATCAATGCTTTGCACATGGACAAAATGTCGTCTGGACATTCTATGCATTTACAAATCACTGAAAGCAGTTTTGATCAGTTCCATTGGAATTCCAATCAGAATTCCTTCTCATGTGAATTCTGATAGGACCAATCAAACACCAAGTTCTATTAAAAACAGAAACTGGGGTGAATCTAGACTTCACCTGTAGGTGCCATAGGCAAAGTCCATTGCTGCCCAACTGCACTGCTCCTGGCATAAGGAGATGCAGGGCTGTGGCAGGGGACACAGGTGGCGATGTCATCAGTGGACTTCACCTGTGGCATCATGCGCTTATAGCGTGTGTAGTACACACACAGGGTAGGTTCAGACTGTGTACATATGGATCTTTGATTGTGGCCTTAGTCACTTTTGAAAATATTACTTAGGTATGTTTGAAAATTTTGCCCAATGCATGTAACTCTAATAAACACTCTCAAAGTTGGAATACAAAACTCTAAACTGAGGCCCTTTTCACACAGGCCATGGTGAGGGTGTGTGTGTGTGTGTGTGTGTGTGCATTGTGCAGGGTCAACCGTTACATGGGCGCACATCCATCTGCACCTATCTCCACACACAGAGCAACCGCTGTTGTCGTTGGTTGCTCCATGCATGGGCAATGGGTGGCAGCGAGTGGAGATGGGTAGAATGTGGGAGCATGCATACACCCCCACCCACCGACTGCAGCGGTCACACTGGTGCCCCCCTCCCCCCTGTGCCCATGTAGTGGATCTACATGGGCATGGGGGAGGGGTGCGTCTCATGTGAAAAGGGCCTGAGATATAAAACAATCCACCAGCAATCATTCAGCAATACTATGGGACAGCAAGCCATTAAAATTCTATTCTCCCTCTCTTCCCTTCACACAATCTCTACATCTCATCTCTCATTTTGGATTATATTTGCTGATATAAAGGAGACCTTACAATGAGAATTTTGGATGTACAAAGATTATAGACAAGAAAAGTCTATTACTTAAAGAGGTGAGTTGGTCGATGAGGTTGGAAGGGTCAGGTCTTCAAAAAATTAACAACAGAGCATCACAAAGAATCTAGAGCCAAAGGAAAACATAGAATTGAATGACTAGAAACACATAGGCTTCTATTTTTTTGACATGTTAGTAGTGTTGCGATTTAATTGTATGTAATATACTATGAGAATTAATATACTGGAACCAATGACCATATTTGAAAATGCATGTAACTATTGTACCAAAGCTCTGAATTATCTGTACTGATCCAGTAGGCAGGATCTCTAGAAATAGCCAGGTAGGCTATGTGTGGGAAATAATCTCACATGACTTTCACAAACTCCCAACCACATCATCATGTCTTGCAAGACCAGTGATTTACATCATATTGCTGACCAACCGCACCCAGCCTGGAACAAAGCACTGACAAAGACTAAAACAAAGGGGCTTGATGAGAGGGTGCTTGAACACCCCTGAAGAATATCTCCTTCACGCCTGGAGGGGAAGGAGGAGATGTTTCTGCTCAGGGAGTTGCCAACTGACAAGCAGAAGCCATTCAAGCGGCCATCACCCTTTTTGCACCAGCACAGATGATAAAGGCATATCTACTCCCTGCCTGAAGGGAGGGAAAAAGATGTCCTGTTATCAAGTGCCCACCCTGACTAACAAACAAACTGGGAATGTGACCATTAGCACCCAGGCTCCAGATGGATGGGAAAGGGAGATGACAGCCAGACTCTGTAAGATGAATACCAGCAAGCACATTGCACAATCAAGCACCCTGGAATATGCATACTGAAGAACATCTTCTCCCCAAAACACTATAAAAGACTGAAGCAGAGACCAGAACGTTGTCTCAGCGCTTGGCATCTAACTTGGTGTTCGTGGGCTGTTGACCCTTTCCGGGACCCCTCCATAGGGGGTCCTACAACCCTATCTCCTGCTCCTGACAGATGACATCCACCGTTTTGAGCTTTCAAGACATGTAAGACTGACTTTGGGTGTGGGATATTGTATAGCTAGGTAACTGCTGCTGGATCATTACAGACTGGGTTTTATAAATGTGTGAACAACTAAATAAATTTATAACTATGATTTAAGATCCCTTCTATGTGAATCTCTCATATGTGCAAACCAGGGTGTGTGGGTCCCCCGATCCAAAGAGAGCTAATTCCCTAAATCCTAACAGTAGTATGAACTACAACAATATGCAAAATGTGGGCCATCACTGATATGAAAAAAAAAGAAAGAAAGAAGGAGAGGTTACTAATGATGGACGGGATGGATCTAAAAGAACTTCAAGGATCATCTAGTCCACCTCCTTATTTGCTAAATAAAATCTGGCAAAGATAACCTTAAACTTACAGGACACAACTACCATGACTATAAGAAGAGACAAATTCAATAATTTAATATAGCTGCTTCATCAATAAACATGTTAGTTCACTAATGGAAGAGAAGGAGGAGGATTATAGAAACCAGGCTAGAAAACTCTGAAGTTGAATGAATGAATGAATAGCTTTATTGTTTAACCGTTGGTTTTAACAATGTTTAGAACTTTAAAAATAAATACAAAAATACACAATATGCACATAGCCCTCGTATAAGCAAACTTCAATTTGGCAAACTTCAAATATTTATACATCTAATAATGAATATAGGCTGACAGCCTCCCCAATAGCCCATGAGATGTCTATTCCATCCATTGAATATGGATGGCCTTAGCCCAAGAGGCCCACCATCCATATTACAAGACTTTAGTACCCCCGTATCGTATTTTAAATAGGTTTCCCCCTTGTACCGCAGATGTCACAAAGATTTAAAATAAACTAACAAGTACAAAGCAAATAATAAAAACAGTCCCTTATATGGTCTATAGTTCCCTTAGTAAATATCGCACTGTCATAGGTTTTGCTATCCCTCCCTTCCCCTGTGTTTGCCCATCTTATCCCTCTCCTGGGGATTCTCAAGTGTATGGGATGGTTAACTCTTTAAAGTGGACCATAGATCTAAGATCTTGGAAATGGCCAACAAGCCCTATCCATATAGCAGCTATATAGGATTTTGGGGTATCTAGGCGCCAATTCTGGATCCCTGGCCCTGTTATTGATCATCTAGGTATTTCCCCAACCGCGAATACATCAAGTTCCACAATCACCCCCTGCTATAACCAAATAATCTTTAAATTCTAGGTGCCAACGACTCATGATGAACAGAGTTAGCATGGTAATCATAGCAATAGCCCACCTGAGGGCTTTTTAAGATTTCATAATTATCACTGCCCTGAACAATACAAATCTGGCTGGTCAGGGAATCTAACCACTACCCCTTTCATAGATTCCGTGCCAGACGAATGCGCAGGATAGCCTGCGCATAACTAGCAGTTGCTCTGGTCATCTCTGAGTCCTCTGGGCCAAGAAGGCTCCGGATGACCTCAGTCATCTCTGTGCAACCCTCCAGGAAACAGAATCTTGGGCCGGCAAAGAGGGAACATCTAAGGAGTATGTGGTCCACTGTGTCCACCTCGCCTGAGTGGCACAGTGGACAAATCCTCTGTGCTCGTGGGATCCCTCTGTAACAGCCTTCCACCAATGCCGAGGGGAAGGAGTTAGTTCTTAATTTAAAGAAAAGTATCTGTTTCTTGGCCTCCTGCCATGTGAACAGCTATTAATTGTCAGGTGCTAAGGGTTTAAGGGCGGCATAAAATGGCACAACCATCTGGGCGGAGAGTAAAGCATTCTCGGTTTGCATTGTCTGATCCCTTACCCGCCTTTTGATTAGATTCTTGGCCGCCTCCAGGCCCACCAATTTCAGGGATTCTACTGAGAACCCAAGTAGGCGGATTTCTCTCTCGATTGTCTGACACCAGGAGGCCCCCAGGCCTTCTTTAATCAACAGCGAAGAAAGTGTAGATTTATCAGAAGGGAACAAGAGCTTTTTTGCCCCAAAAATGGCCGATGTTTGTAAGGCATATGCTCGGCGAGGCAAGCATAACGTCTCTGATCTTAAAATAACCTGGGGTAGGCCCCATGGGGCACCCAAGATGGATCTTAACAGACCGTTTTGTACACCCTCAAGGTGGGCCAGAAAAGATAAACCCCATATGGGAAAGGCGTAGAGGAGTTGACTAACCACCTTTGCTTTGAAGAGACGAAGGACTGGAAGGACCAGCCTGCCTCCCTGCCCAAAGTAAAATTTGATAATGCTTGTTAAAGTTTTCTTTGCTTGTTTAGTTGTCGCCTCAAAATGGGCCTTCCGCCCCGAATGCGAGGAAAAAATCACCCCTAGGTATCTGAAACACCGAACCTGCTCAATTGAATTGTTGCCAATTGCCCATCGGTGAACCTTCACTGTGCCTTTGGTACCAGCCACCAAAACCTTTGTTTTGGCAAAATTAATGCACAGTTGGTTATGATGACAAAAGGATTCAAAAGCCGTCATTGAGCGCTTCAGCCCTACGATTGTCTGCGACATCAAGACTGTGTCGTCTGCATATAGTAAAAGAGAGGCATGTCATGACCCAATCTTAGGGGCATGGATGTCTATCTAAGACATGGCCTGAACTACGTTGTTTAAATATAAATTAAACAAGGCAGGGGCCAACAAACATCCCTGCCTGACTCCCGCCGATACTCTGACGGGTTTGGATAAAGCACCCCTAAGGTTATAGTGAACTCGTAACGTGTTTCCAGTATGAAGACGTATCATTAGGTATAAGAGGCGAGGCTCTATACCTAAATTACTCAATTTGTCCCACAATCGCTCTCTATTCACAAGATCAAATGCCTTCTCTAGGTCGACAAAGCATAAATAAAGCTTTCTTCGAGAGGCAGTGTATTTAGAGATCAGAGAGGATAAGACAAAAATATGATCTATGGTTGAGTGACCCTTTTGGAAACCCGCTTGTTCTGGTGCAATGATACAAGCGTTTTCCATCCATGTATGCAGTTTACTTAACAACAGTCTGGTGTACAATTTAGCAATAATGCTTAGAAGACTTACGGGTCTGTAGTTTCCCAGCAGTTTGGGATCCCAAACTGGGATAATTATACTTTCCCGCCACGCGGGGTGGGGGGGGGGGGAAGGCACCAGTCTCATTTAGGTATGTAAATAGAGGTGCAAGCACCCCAGCCCACCACTCAGGGTTATTTTTCAGAAGTTCTGGAGAGATGTAGTCAGGGCCTGGGGATTTCCCCGGTTTGAGTTGTAATATAAGCTCAACTATTTGCTTGGGGGTTACAGGTGGCCACTGCTGGAATCCATCCATTATCCCATTAGCCGGACTTACAGGTATCTCCCCCAAACAGTCTGAAGTTAATATTGGGCATTTTTAGACAAACATCTCTCCACCCATTATCCACCCATCATGCATGTTGCAGGAACACATTGGTGCCCTATGCAGCCCTGCAACATGCATGCTGAGTTGGTGATGGGTGGGTAATGCGTGGGGAAGCACTTGTCTAAAAACACCCTTAGGTGAGTTCTAATTGTGTATAACATGAACGGTCAAATGCAATAAAGTTATTACTAAGAGAACAAAAACTTCTAGTGGTTCAGAGCTTTTCATTGTAGGCAAGTTAAGTACTGTGAATCCTGCTCTGGTGCAGGGGGCTGGACTAGATGACTTTTGAGGTCCTGCCCAGCCCTGTGACTTTTTGGTTCAAATTAAATCTGATAATTTGCTTCTCTGTGGACTCATCCAAAGCTTAGGAATTCAATTGGAAGATTTTGCTTGACTTCAGTGGTTTCTGGATTGTGTTTATCCATGCTGACCAGCGATCATGAGAGTGGACATGAAACAGTTCTCATGGTGAGCCTGGATACTCTGGGTGTGAACCAGAACACACACACACCCCTCACATGTGACTTATGTGTGTGTGTGCATGTGCACATACGTGTGAGTTCTGTGTGGTTTTCACATGGTTTGCGCACATGCCACAGTCCCTATAACAGGGGTGCACATGGGTTGCACATGGGTTGTGCGCGCAACATGCATGCCCCACGTGTGCATCCACGGGGCTGAAGATCGGCCCACCTAGCTTTGAGGATAGCTTAGGTGAACCAGTGTAGCCTAGTGGATAAGGTACTGGCATTAGACCTGGGAGTCCAGCGTTCATATCCTGGTTTAACCATGAACTTGCTGGGTGGCTTTGGGCAAGTTGCTGTCTGTCTTCTCAGCATCAGTTCCTTCTGTAAAAAATGGGAATGCATATATCTCTGCCTCTCCCTTGTCCATTCTAGATTGTAATCCCCTTGAGGCAGGGAACTGTCTCTAACCAAATCCGTTCAGTGCCAGGAACATTGCTGGTGCTATGTAATTAATAATAGATGATCATCAAATGTACGTTCCAACCTGGAAATGATTGAGTGAAAAACAGAAGAATAAGATCAGCTATGGTGGGTCAGATCATCCAGCCCAGCACACTATGACGGTGAGCCCGATTCCAACCCCTGTGGATTGTGCGTGGAACCGCGTGCACGTGGAGCCGCATGAAAAATACATGGATTCCCCCTGCAGAAACTGCCTGAATGCACGTGTGTGCACTAGATCCACAGAGTTTGGGATTGGGCTCACTGACCAGTAATGGATGCTTCAAAGAAAGCATACAAGAAGCCATAAAGCAATTATGGAGTAATAATTTCCCCTTCTCATTTTTTTCACAGCTTCCTGCAGTAAGAGGTTTAGCGTAAATGAAGCATGAGGTGGCATCATGAGTTTCTCTAGGTTAATAACCGCTGATGGTCCTATCCACCATGGTTCTCTAGAGATAAGTTTCAGACCACCTCAACATGGGGTTAGCTTGGGGGCAAACCATGATGATCGCATCAGAAGTAATTTAATCTTCCCTCATTTTAATAGCTTTCACAGTATTGGCTATCTAGCATAATTGGTTAGTTGGTTAGGTGACATTTTGAGGTTGTCAATCACTGCCTTTCACTTCTCCTGTTCTTGTCTCATGCCATGTTCAGTGCCTCTTCTTTTCATTGTGTCATAATCCACACTGCATTATTGTTCACATACTTTGTTTTCTTCCTTCCTCTGGATGGTTTCCCTTCTGGTTTCCCTTCAAGTATCAGTGGCAGAAGGGAATCCTTGCAAGATTGACACATGACATGTGCACGAGACTGCATTCCTTCAGGTTTACCATAACAACAAGCTGTTCTAAGCAACTTACTCTGTATTAATTCACTGTTTCACATTGGGTGATTTCAGATGTTTCGCGATGCGGAGTCACCACAGTGGATTCCCAGATATGGTGAACCGAACAACGCCCCCCACCCCCCGTGGTCAATAAAAGCCCTGAACAGACGTGACGGGAGTGGGACCATGGCAGGGAATCGGGCCGCCAGATCACAGGCCGGGGTGGCGCAACAGTCATGATGCCGATTCCCGGCTGTGATCAAAATACCCAGAAGGAGCTGGGGAGGGGCAGGACACAGACATGGTTGGCTGAGGGCAAGCGAAGTTAAAAGGGAAAAAAGGGAATGCCCACACAAGGGAGAAGGGAAGGGGGGGGAGAGGGAGAAGAGCCGGCCAGGTACCACACACAACAGGCACACAGACAGCGAGGGTACAGTGGAACACACAGCACAAACACACATGGCCGGGCACACACACACACGGACAGGAAAGGGAGGAAGGGGGAGGGGAGACACAGCGGAACAGACACCACACAAGGCACAATGGGCACGGGGGGGAGGGAGAGGAGGGGAAATGTTACAGGGGCACAGCGGGACACAGCAACGGCAACCAGAACCCCCAATACAGAACAGCTCACATGGGCACCCTACAGCAACACAGGCAGTCCTATAATGGGGGGCCCCAGGCAGTCCAGGCACAGGCACAGTGGGAGCACACGCGGACCAGGGAGTGGGCTGAGAACAGTCCAGGAGGCAAACTTGGAACCCAAGCACTGGCAAGGGGGTGATGGAGTGGAGACAGGCGGTCCAGGGCAGTGCAGCAGGTCCAAAGTTACACAAACCCCCCTGGGAGGAAGCCGGGGGAGGCAGTCCGGGGGTCCCAGAATGCCGAGATCACATGGGCACCGAGGAGGGGGGGAGCCCGGGGTGCAGAAGGGGGCAGAGGTGAACGAGGGCTGTCAACAGCACCCTGGGGAGTCAGGGGGCCGGTCAGGGTGCTGGAGGTGGACAATGGAGACAGGGGCCACGGAGGGGCACACCGGTGGCAGAGGCAGACAGGAGGTCCCCCCAGAGGTGGCCCTGAGCCTCAGGCAGGGCCAGCAACAACCCAGGAAGCAGGCAGCACAGCAGCATGGCCTGGACAGCAAGGATGGAGCAGGAAGCAGGCCACGGCAGCAGGGCAGCACCAGAAGCCCACACGGGGGCCAGGAACAGGGGTCCGGGAGGCACAAGGGGACTCACAGTCAGCTTCTGGGGGCCACAAAGGGACATGGGGCCGGGTGCCCTGCCTGGTGAATGAGGTGGGGCCAATGGAGCATGTCCCAGAGGTACCCCTGCATGGACATGTGGTGGGCGATCAGGTAGTACACCTCAAAGGGATGCTGCATGGAGAGACCCAGCTGCACATCAGAATGGGACCACACACTGGACAGCGCCACCAGCTCTGCCATGGTAGGCTCAGACATGCAGCAGTCAGCATCAGGGGGCCACAGAAGCTGACCCAGCTCCAACAGCCAGTGATACACCACTCCACGGGAGCACTGGTACCCATGGGCCTCGTGAATGCAGCCAAAGTAGGACACGGCCAGGGCACGGCCTCCCTCCACCAGACAGACCATGTAGGCATCCAGACAGGGCAGACACGGTCTCCGCTGCAGACCAAGCCACATGCAAACACCTCATATCCGGGATGCGCCCATCGGGAAAGGGAACCATCCCCAGCATCTCAGCATGCAGCCAGCAATCCTGGGCGCTTGCCTCATAGCCGAAGTAATGAAGGCCAGAGCTCAGGCTCGCATAAGCACCCGACAGGCTGTCCGGGCAGCCCAGGAGCAACTGCATGGCCAGGGTATGCCACAGGTCGCACAGGGCCGTGGTCTCATGGAAGGTCCACGTATGGGGGCCCCATGGGGACCAGGAGCCCAGTGGAAGCACAGCCAACCATGGTCCAGCACGCCATGGAGAATAACACCATGGACAGGAGAACCGACATTCCCAACAGGGGCGGGAGGGGTCTCGGGGGGGCACCAAGGCCGGCCGAGAAAGCCACAGGCCGCAACAATGTATGGCAACAGAGCAAGGTGTGAGGTGCGGACCCAGCACAGCTGCAGGAACTGAGCACACAGACAGGACAGCTGACACACTAATCAGGCCAGAAGGACATGATGTTGCCAACAGGGAGAGGTGGGAGGTGATGAAAGGAGACATGCAGCTGCAGCCTGCATACCCGGGCACATGCCGGGCCATGCGCACGGCTTCTGCCAGGGACAGCAGGTGTGCTCACTACTGCACACCTGCAGCCCCGGGCCACCGGCCATGCAGGAGCTGGCACAGGCAGCTGGGGGGGAACCGCCCCTCCCAGCCTATATCAGGGCCACCAGTGCCCCCCCGGGGCTCATGTCACCATGGAGCAGTACAGGTTGGGTGCATGCGGGATGCTCCTTGCATTCTCTGCCGAGTGTTACCATGCCCACACAGACCAGCTATGCATCCAGACTGCTGAGGTGCACCTGGGTGCCCGCCTGCAGGTTACCATGGCCTGGAGTGATGCAGGGGCCTGCAGGGCTCACCAAGGCCACAGGCACTCTCTGGCCTGGCTCCAGGTGCAGCGGGTGTCCAGGGCGGACTTACAGGTCATGAACCACAGCTGGACAAGGCCTGCGGCAATTTGCGAGGTGACCGGTCACCTCCAATGGAGGAGGGAGACCATGCTCCGGGACGCCCTGCTTTCTATGCCCATTGTCCGGTGGCTATGGGTCATGGAGCGGGCCCAGGGCTGGTGGTCCTGGGTGCTACCTCAGTGGGACAAGGCAGCCTGGAGGGCACACTTCCAGATGGACAAGCTCACCCTGCTGTGGCTCATGCCCTGGCTGGAGCGGCAGCACACCCCCATGAAGAACCCCATCCCCATTGTCCAGCAGGTGACCATTGGGGTCTGGGCCCTGACAACGCCGGACTCCTGCCGGTCCATCTTGCAGCACTTCGGTGTCGGGGTGAGCACCATGGCCTGTATCCTCCGGGATGTCTGTGAGGCTGTGGAGGGCATCCTTCTGAACTGGGTGATCCAGCTGGTGGATCAGGGGCCCGTGATGGCTGGCTTCATGGCTGGCGGGATCCACAAATGCATGTGCGCCATGGACGGCACCCACATCAAGATCCTCTGCCCCTCTGCGTGGGAGGCTGCAGAGTATGTCAACAGGCACAGGTATCACTCCCTGCAGCTGCAGGCGGTCGTGGACCACCAGGGGAGGTTCAGAGACACCTTCACGGGCAACTCCGGGTGCAGCCACGATGCCTGGATCATGACCATCTCCCCCTTTTATGCCCAAATGTACCGGGGGGACTTTGCAGATATGGGGATGGCCCAGATCGAGGGGGTGCTAATGCCCCCTTGTATCCTGGGGGACCCGGCCTACCCCCTCACCCGGTGGCTGATGAAGGTATACCCAATTGCCTGGACCCCCAGCGGAGGCACTCTACAATACCCACATGTGTGCCAGCAGGACTGTGGTCGTGCGGGCGTTCAGGGCCCTCTAGCAGTGCTGGAGGAACCTCGCCGGCCGGCTAGACTACACAGTGGAAACCTCAGCCCTGGTGATAGGTGCCTGCTGTGTGCTGCACAACATGTGCGAGACTAATGGGGCCGCCCTCGAATACCCCATGCCTACCCGACCTCCCAGCCCTGTGCCTCTGTACATGAATGCGGACACCCCAAGGGAGTACCGTTACGCCAAACACATCTATGCTGCCCTAGCCAGGCACATCAGCCAGGAGGCCCAGGCATGAGGGTGCCCACCCCCCACCCACCCACCCGGGGGCCCGGAGGATTCCCTGCGCAAGCTCCTATATTGGCATGGTCCACCACCCCCACCTCTGGGCCCCTGAACCGACCACAGGAGGCGGATGTGTCATCTGTGCATTTATTATATCACCCATGTACCCATGCCCCCACCACCACTACCGCACCCACCCCTCAAACTGCCCTACCCCCTCGGCCCCCCGGCCCCTGCATTTCCTGGGGCACCCCCTTGAGTGCCCTGTGGGTGGCACGGAGCTCTGGGAGCTGCCCTCCCCCCCACTGTCTGTGTCCCCCATGGTGTCCTGGTAGACCTTGATGTCTGGAGGGGCAGGTGGTGGGGGGGGAGGGAGGACCCAGGACCCAAGGGGCCCCCCTGGGCAGCTGCAGTCTCTGTAGGCTGGCGGGGACCGGGAGGTGGATGCAGGGTCCCTGGTGGTATGGAGGCAGCTGGGGCAGTTGGGGAGGTGGTGGGGGTGCCACGGGGCCCAGCATGGGGTCCTGGGCAGGCAGGGTGCCCGATGGGGCATCTGTCATGACATAGGTGCACATGGTGCCCGCGTGCAGAAGTAGCGAGGTCCCAATGTCATGGGACCTCTCCATCTTGGCTGAATGCTCCCGTACCATCCCCTTGATGGCCTGTTCCAACTGCCCAAATGCCTCTACCTGCCTGCTGTGCTCCCAGCACTCCCGCCTCCACTCCAGGCACAACTTTTCCTGGAGCCTTTGGTCCTTCTCCTCCACCTGCTCCAGGGAGCACTCTATGGCCACCTTCATGTGGGTCACAGCCGCAATCATCTGCTCCCCCTGTTCTGTGGTGGTCCAGATGATGTCCTCTGCCTGGTCCTCCCTCTGGCGCCATACCCATGCTCGGTGCTCCCTCATCCACTGGGCTGGGGACCTGGGCCCGGGTTGCTGTTGCCCCTCCAGATGTCCTGTAGGGTACATGGTGGTGAGTCGGGATGGCGGGATGGGGGGACCGCCTTGGTGCCCCACCCCCTCCCCCCTCCATGCAGGCCCCGGTCTCCTCAGCTCCTCAGGGCCCCCCACCCTGCCTGTGTGCCTCACCTGGGTCATCCGGCTGCTTCCTGGGCTGCTGTGCGCCGGCCTCCTCACTCACCTGCCTCTGGGGCCGAGGTGTTCCATGCCCTGCAGGGTATGGGGGGGGGTTGGTGGAGGGCTTCCAGGGTGCCCGGGTGGCCCCCCCACCCCTGGACCCATGCTGCAGACTTGCAAGCCTGGGTGGGGCCTGTCCCCTGGCCAGGCCATTCCAAGACCCCTCCACCCTTGCCCCGGGTCCTTCCCCCCGTCCCGTCTGCTTGCTTACCCTCGATGTCTTTCTCTGATCCCTCCCAGGCCAACTCCTCCATGTTGCTGTGCTCCCTCTGCGACCACTGGTTGAGGGTGATGAGGGTCCCGGTCTCGGAGTCCGGCTGTCTGGCCAGGGGGTGGGTGCTCTCTGGGCTGGTGTCCGGGGGGGGGTCTTCTGGTCTCCGAGGTCCCGGGGCATTCCTCCTGGGGGTCTGGGGCCCTGGAGAGGGTGCCTTCTTGTGGGGCGGTGAGGGGAGGGGGTACCTTGGCCCGTTCCCTGCCCTGGGCGACAGTACTCCCCACGAGCCGTGGGGCAACTATTGATCCCTTCATGTGGAGTATGTGGTCCTGGGCATCATAGAAGGGGGTGGTCCGGAGTCCATGTCCGGACCGCTCGTTGTTGTCCCTGATGGCCTTGTACCCCCTCTTTAGCTCTTTGACCTTGGAGCGGCACTGGGCGACGGTCCGGTGATGGCCCACCGCCTCCATTTCCTGCACTATCTCCTGGAACACGTGCTCATTTCTCTGATTGAGCGCTAGCTCCAGCTGATGCTGCAGGGTCCCCTAGATGTGGATGAAGTCCTGGGTCTCCCGGAGCCCCCACTGGTCCCCTTGGTGGTAGGTCCTTCTCCCCCTCCTCCTCCTCCTCCTCCTCCTTAACACTCTGCATCTTTTCCATAAGCCCTGTCCTGCAAATCTTGCACACATGCAGTTCCTATTCATTGGCAGTTCCTTGCAATGGAAGACTAGCAAGAAAGTTGGCTTTTAATAACAGTACAATCCTCAAGGCAGTTAGTGCTGGTGTTAGCTTTTAGCACCATCATGAGTCCCCATTCTTGACAATGGGATTGTTAATTGTGCTAAGTGTCCAAAGGATCACACTGACACGTTGAAAGAATCCCCTAGCTCTGTTTTTTCAGGTATAGTGAAATCCTTTGGCAGTGGAATCATTCCCAAAGCAAGTTAACTCTAAATAGAGGTACCCCATCTCCAAGGAGCCGTGTTCACTGCTTTTTCATCACTGCCGCCAATGTGGAAAATGTGGTGAACATGGGTCCCTGCTTTATCTCCAACCATGTCAGCATTATTGGTACAGTTTGGGACTTTAATTTTATTCATCTTTATGATAATCATAATTTTTGTATAGTACCCCAACCAAATGAGACTTGAAGCACTTCACAAAATTGATACAATAAAATACAATAAAGCAGCCTAAAATCCATTTTAAAACTGTTTAAAAGGGGAAGGTTACAGGGGGTGGAAAAATACATTATGAGGAACCAGCAATGGATCCTCTAATGGCACGTGATGAGTAGAAAAGTCGTCAGGTGCTTTTTGAAGGTAAAAAGGGAAGAATTGAGACTAACAGGAGGAAGCAAGTTCCACACGGAGTGGCCTGCCACAGCAAACACCCAATCACCCACCGACTAAAGTCACAATGGCAGGATCTCCAAACAGTGAGTGGAATCTTCTGAATGCAGATAGCCATCAGCACAAGATTCCAGGAGCAGATCTCAGCTATAGCCAGGGCTGATACCATTCAGAGGCCTGAAATCCAGCAGCACAATCTATATTCTAATCTTTAAACAGAGCTTTCAGTATGTGAGTTTTCACTATTAGCAGGCTGACCTTATTTTAGAGTAAGCATTCTGAATCAAATCATGTTTCCATCCCGAATAGAATTTTCAATCCCAATTTTAGCTTAACTTGGTATTTATTATTATTATTATTATTATTATTATCATTATTAACAAACATTTATATAGCGCCAGCAGTGTACCTGGCACTTTACAAAGTAATAAAATAGACACGGTCCCTGCCCCTAGGGCTTACAATCTGAGAGACAGGAGCTGGGGGAGAGACTTAGGAAGGGGAACAGAGGGAGAGACAAGGGGTCTAACATTCATGAAGATGCGAGGTCTCAAGTGCACGTACTTGGCTTGGTTACGATGAGAATGACAGCAGGCAGGTCCATGTTGCAAGGATAAGGGTAAACCGATCGTAGGTATAGGAATAGTGGCTCAGCAGGATAAAGAGTCAGACAGAGCAGAGCGAAAGAGGTGAGTTTTAAGGAGAGATTTGAAGGTATGAAGGGAGGGGGCAAGGCGGATGTGGACAGGGAGGGAGTTCCAGGCATGGGGGGCAGCAAGTGAGAAGGGACGAAGGCGCTTAGGGGAGCAGGGAAGGCGTGGAAGGGTGAGAGAAGGGACAGAGGAGGAGCGAAGTGCACGGGCTGGAGTATGGAGGGCGATAAGTGCAGAGAGGTAGGGGGGAGCAAGGTTGTGAAGAGCTTTATAGGTGAAGACTAGGAGCTTGTGCAGGATTCGTTCAGGAAGGGGAAGCCAGTGAAGCGAAGAGAGGAGGGGCTGCACATGGTCGAAGCGACTGGCGAGGTAGATGACCCTGGCAGCAGAGTTTTGGACAGAGATGAGGGGAGAAAGGTGAGACCGGGGAAGGCCAGTGAGAAGGAGGTTACAGTAATCGAGGCGAGAGATGACCAGAGCATGAACAAGAGTTTTGGCAGACGAGACAGAGAGAAAAGGGCGAATCTTAGCAATGTTATGGAGGGAGAAGCGACAGGATTTAGCAACAGAGTCAATGTAGGGTTTAAAAGAAAGGGGTGAGTCAAAGATGAAGCCTAGGCTACGGGCTTGGGGGACAGGCAGGATGGTGACTCCATCAATAGTTATTGACAGTGAGGAAGGAGAGGAAGGATGAGGGGGGAAGATAAGGAGTTCAGTTTTAGCCATGTTGAGTTTGAGTTGACGTTGAGACATCCAGGTAGAGATGTCAGAGAGACAGTTGATGAGACGAGCTTGAACAGAGGGAGAGAGAGAGGGAGTAGAGAGATAGAGTTGAGTGTCATCAGCATAGAGGTGGTATTGGAAGCCATGGGAGGCAATGAGTTTGCCTAAGGATGAGGTATAGATCGAGAAGAGGAGAGGGCCAAGAACAGAGCCTTGAGGAACACCAACTGAGAGGGGGAAGGAGGAGGAGGCGGAGTTGGAGAGAGACACATTAAAGGAGCGGTCAGAGAGGTAGGAGGAGAACCAGTTATGGACAGAGCCACAAAAGCCAAGGGAGTGAAGGGAATCCAGCAAGAGTGAGTGGTCAACAGTATCGAAGGCAGCAGAGAGATCAAGGAGGACAAGAATGGAATAGAGACGTTTAGATTTAGCCACCAGAAGATCGTTGGTGATCTTAGCGAGAGCAGTTTCAGTAGAATGAAGGGGGCGGAAGCCAGATTGGAGGGGGTCAAGGGAGGAGTTGGAGTTGTGTGTTTAGTAGTAACAAAATCTTCTAAAACTGGAGAAGAATTTCATTGTAGCAACAGCTTAGAGTTATGAAGCATAGCTGTTTTGTAAAAGGGCATGCGTCCCTGGCCACTAGGTGTCTGGGATCGCCTGTGCAGTCACCTTCCCCACTGCCATGTTGTCTCTTTCCTTGCTGATTACCTCTTGTAGCCTTCTTGTTTCCCTTCCCTTCATGACCATCTTGCTTCCATGCTTTGCTCACTGAGATCAGGGCCAGTATTCCCCATAACCAGCCCTAGCTCATGTTGAATCTCCTGGATTTCTGCTCTCCATCCAGCCTCCTGTTGTACTTCTTAGATCCTGCACTCCTGAGTGAGCCAGCTCAAGTTTGGGTTCCAGATCACTCACTAGTCTGTCTGTTAGCAAGGAACAGGGCCAGCCCTTCCTAGCTCCTGGCCCCGTGCCTCCCGGAAAAACTCCTGGGTTTCTGTTCTTCGTCTAGCCTCCTACTGTACCACTTGCTCCTGCATTCCTGAGTGAGCCAGCTGAAGCTTGGGTTCTGGACCACTCAATTGTTCATCT
The DNA here is from genome assembly GCA_003113815.1 of Sphenodon punctatus. NCBI lineage: Eukaryota > Metazoa > Chordata > Lepidosauria > Sphenodontia > Sphenodontidae > Sphenodon > Sphenodon punctatus. Next base: position 280,680 of record QEPC01010816.1, read on the forward strand.
GCTGGCAGTGTACAGGGTCAGTGTTCCCCAACTTCTGGCCACAGCTCTTGTTTCCCAGTGGACTTCACACAGCACCACTGCTGTTAGCTGCTCTCACCTGCAGCTCCCTTCTCTATTCCTTTGCTCATCTCAACTGCCCTTCCCACCCTAGCCTGCCAGCCATCCCCTCTGACCTATCCACTCCACAACACCTGCGTCCTTGATCTCGCACTGCTTGCTTCTGAGTTTCTCGGTGGCCCTTCTTAAAGGGTCCACACTGGTCATTTAGCCATTGTTCTTAAAGGCACAGGGATCTCCTGACCAGCCACCAGGCACAAATGTCCACAGCTCCAGCAAACTCATGAAAACAAATATATCAAAGCCTTTATGTTTTCTTCCATTTAGCTGCTTAAGTCTGCTCTTCCTGCCATATCTGGCTTTGGGTCAGGAAGGCTCAATGGGAAAACTAAAAGAGCTAAACTTGGACCCCTATAGCTGGAACAGATAGGCGAACTTGCTTGTGGAGGATATTTAAACTACTCACTTCATACTAGATCATTAGATCAAATTTTAAAACACTGTACAAAGGTTCCTAGTACAGGCCCATTGAAATCTCCAGGAGACCCATCACTCATTATAGTTCCTTACACCACACAAGAGTAAAGGAAGTCACCAAAAAAACTGCTCCTCACTCATCAAATTTTAATTACCTGTAACTCCAGCAACCCTTAACTAAACTTCCCCAGTTTTCACAGGAACAGTCTCTGGGACAATATTGACAGTGCATCATAATTTCATGTTGATATCTTAGATATCATTATCTTATATTGACTTATAATGAAAAGAATTTTCATGATTAAAATGGGGGCTTGCTCACATCTTAGGTATAGAGTGGCAGGATCTGCTCTATAATTCAAAGCTCAAGAAATGGGTTTTAAGTAGAGATGGGCGAATGCAGTTCAGAAGATCGGAGTTCGGACTGAACTCAAATAGTTTGGTTGACTGAACTGACCGTGCAAACCGAACTCGAATTCGAATGTTCAGTTCGGATGCGTTCGGTGAGTTCATAATTGAATTTCCATTGGTTTCAATGGAAAACACATTATCGGCTGTAACGTTTTTCTTTTTTATGCTATGTGGCTGAAAAGTGGGGTGCCTATATCCCCAATAAAAATCACTATGTGTATCAAATGTCAAAATGATTGGATAAAGGTATCCGATTTTAGAAGCAGTTGAATTATTGTATTTTGCAATATTCTACATATACATTCTTGGCTGTAACTTCTTTGCCTCACATCTAATGTAGGCAAAATTATCCAGTTTATACCCCTTCCCATATTTACTACCTTTGCCAAATTTCAGAAGGATTGAAAAAAGGGTCTTGGTTGTATAAGCAATTAACATATAAATGTATGTCTGACTATAACATCTTTGTAGTTCAGCCAGTGTACATGAAATTTGGCAGGGAAATATATTACATTTCATGATGATTTCTGCCAAATATCAAAAAGATTTTATAAAGGGTCCCAATTTTATATGCCTGTACAACATATGTAGAGAAGGGGCCTATGCCTGGGATTATTTTATGTCACTGTGGTATAAGATCGGTTTGAGATGCGAGTTGGCCAACAGAAATGTCAACCAAATATCCTCATTCTGTTCTGGGACCATCCCAACATATCTCCCCCACTTGTTTCTGGGAAGTCAGAAGCATCTGTTTAGGAGCCAATAGAGATTCTCTTATGTCATCTGTCTCAGTGCTGCAGGATGTGATTGTGATGATAATTGGCCAGTCTGGATGTGTTTAAACTATGTCTCCTGACTGCTGGGATGCTATCTCAGAAGTCGCAGTTATGTTGCTTATGCCCGCCTCAGAGCCGCCCCCTATGCTCACCTCGAAG
>QEPC01010816.1:302176-327683 GCA_003113815.1 Sphenodon punctatus
CACTGTCTTGCCTGGCCTGAGGATGCTACCGTACCTGCAGTACAAAATTTGAAAATTTTGTTTTTGCTTTGTATGGTCACAAGAAACAGCCCAGACTAAGTGCCTCCATGTCCCATGCTATACCCTGGGCCAACATCTGGCAGCCATTTTAGTCATGGCAGCAGCACTGATTTTCACACATGGCAAAACATGTTGCGTCTGAAACATTCTTTCTAGTGTTAGTTTGTTTTGATTTGAATAGTCTCCATTTAGTTCAGTCTGTACAGTGTCGGCCTTTCTGTGAGTGTTATATATATTATACTGTTATACTATCTGCTTACACCATATGTAATATAATATAATACAGTATAATATAATGAATATAATAAATCTAATTATAAGTAGATATATTATCTACTACCTTTATAATCTATTGTATAGGATTACAAAGTTTTATATAAACATGTACATCAGAATGAGAAAGTCCAGTTGGGTCTGGGGCACACAAGGCAGGGACGGTAACATCCTCAGACCAGACAATCAGACCATTCTTCAAGGACTTACCAGCCCACCACCAAAGACCAAATACACAGCATTCCCCTCCAAGCAGTGATTGCTAGGGGAGGAGGATGCAACAGTTTTGGTGCCAGGTAGCGGAGCCCCAGCCTTCCACTAGTGGCATTGGAGGGAAGGGTAAGCAAAAGGTGTAGCGGGCACTTTTTGACTTGCACCAGGTGCCAGTGGCAGCAGCATCAGTGCTGATGCTGGGTGTGATCCTGGCAGGTTCACCCCTCCTGGTGGGAAGGCTTCCCATGTCAGCAGCAGAACGGGCAGCTGTGGGCAACTTGGGCAATGGGTACATCTCCCCTTTCTACAGCATACTAAGCAACCCTCTAGTTACCCCCTCATCCCCTCTGCAAGCAACAGGTCAGACTCCCTTTCTCCACATGCCTCCCCTATCAGCAGCATCACAGGTACCCACTACCCTGCCTTTGCTGGAGGACTGTGGGAGTGAGGAGATAACCTCTGCACTTGTATGCTTCTCTACACAGCAATACATTTCCAAACTGTGTTTGGTCCCTGATATATGAGTGTCACAGAACTGGAAATCAAACACTGTGTTAGCCAAGGCTGTGTTTCCACCTGTGGTGTCAGTGGCGGGAACGGGAGGGACAAGGGGAGATGTGGCAGCACAGAGAAGCCGGCCAACGGGAAAAGAGCCGGTGTGAACCGGGATATGCCACGGCTTCTCTCGCGCACGTGAGGGCGCAAAATCCCTTGCCCCTCCCACCACTACCGCCGCAGGTGGGAACGCAGCCCTAGTTGCCTAAGACTCTATTTTCACTTTTCTTCAATAAATGCTTCCTGTGATTTCACGTATCATGCCAATATGTCTCTCTCTCAGTCCATTTCAGTTGATGCTTTCTGAACGTTCTACATTCTTCTGCAGCACCTAAATAAAACTTTAGCCCATCTGTTGCCAGTATCTTGGTTTCTCAGGAACTCCTGTAATAGTATGTCACAAATTTCATTTAGCTGAAGTTTAAGATTTAGACGATAAGTACTGTTCAGTTGACTAATCAAATAGTCATAAAAGCTCTTTTCTGAGCCATAATTACATTTATTCAGTTCTGGATTTGATTTATTTTTTATTTTAATTGTCAGCTCGGCTACGCCATGATGCTAATAGAAATGTTATTGCAGCCAATCTGAGCTAAAATGATGTCTGATGATTATTAATGAGAGCAATAAGAAGGTATCTTCGTATAAAGTCAGCATTAAAGGAGTAATTCATTTCACCTGATATAATTGGATTGTAGCATTTAAATAGCCTGGGACTTCCTCTTAATTGTGATTAGTTGTAGCTTCTTCCCTTTAGTAGAACATTTAACTCTTCCTCTACTATTTTCTCTGTTTCTTTTATGAAGTAATTAAATATGAATTGTCCATTGTCTTATAATAAAAACATTCAAGGATTTAGTAGCTGTTAAATGCAATAGTTGCCTGTTAGAAATATTTATGCCTAGCACTCATAGTTTAAGGTGGGAAACTATTGCTGGGTTATGATGTACTATACAGAGTATAATTACACAAATACATCAATCACTGTGTTGTAAAGAGTGAATCTTACCAAGAGAATAATGATAACAAGCTCGGCTGGTAAACAACCCCACACAGGACCATTACTTTATCAGACTACCTTGTTGTAGTGAAATGAGAAAAACAAAGACAGGCTCTCACCAAGGAACAGTCCATGACCACAATCGACAGATGGAAATAGGGAGGTACAAAGCACATTAAAAGCCTAGAAAAAGAGACTGTGCAACCAGAGTGTCAGAGGAGAGGCTGACATTTCCTCCTCCATTGTCCCAAATATGAGGAAGTGCAAGAAAGATAATTCCTTGAACTCTCAGGGAGAGTGCAAGGCTTCATATTTTAAAATGATGAAGAAAAAAGGTGCCTGCTCTTGGAGGGGGTGTGTGTGGCAGAGAGATGGCACAGTTGACATCATGCTACATAGCAGCCTGCTACTGGATCGAGGGTGTAGCTAGTTAGGAATGGACCCAAGGAGGATAGAATGCCCACCCCCACTCTCCCATTCCCCTCCAGTAGCAGCTGAACCACGTGTCCCTCTCATAGACTACACTCTTGTACTGGATCAGGAATAGTCAGTGATGACCAGTGAACACAAAATCTACCATTGGGATCCCATCAGGAGATCTATCCCAATTGTGGCTTAGTGATATCCCACCTCTCCCTCCATGACTTGTCCCACTTCCTCAATGACATATCCCATAGAAATCTCTCCTTTCCTTAGGGCTGTGGATTTGGTTTGGATAACAGCCAAATAACAGCCAAAATAGTGTTGTTTGCATTGCGGATCCAAAACCCAAATAGAACACTGCAATTGTGGGCTTGGATGAAAGGCACTCTGCATAAGTGAGTGGAGGTGTGGTTTGGGCATAGAAAGAGAAAGATTATTGCCTTTCTCTGGGCATCTTCTGGAAATACCTGTATTGCTTGTCATGCCAATAAAGTATTGTTGAATGGAATTGAATTGATATTTTTAAACTAAATGGTACCTCTGTCACCTATGGAAGTAACTGCAAACAAGAATTTAGAGTGTTTGTTGCTGAACCAAAAGTGGACACAGATTTTTATACAGCACTTGTTACAAGCAACTTACCCACACCTTTCCTTGACCTATGAGGGATTTCATATATAAGATGGAGAGAGGTGGCCACCTCCTAAATCCTATCTGTGGAGAGGGGAACACTCTCCACAGATTTCCCCTATCCCTAAACTCGTTTAATTCCATTTTGAGTGTACCACACAGGCCACTCTGAGAGACTTTTGAAACTTCTAGCAGAAGACTATGAATGCACCTCAATGGCCCTTTTCATGTGGGTGCGGGGACGGCGCGTGGGGAATAGTTACACAGGCGTACACCCATCTCCACCAACATCCACTGATCTCCACGCATAAAGTAACCGCCATTTTCACCAGTTGCTCTGTGTGTGGGGGATGGGTGGAGATGGGTGTTGTATGAAAGCGTGCACGCACCACTACCCACTAGCTGCGGACGGTGTTTACATGGGACTCCCCCACGCATGCCTATGTGCATTACATGGAGGCATCTTGTGTAAAAACGGCCATTCTCACACCACAAAGGCCCCTTTTTCACGGGACTCTACTGTGTTCATGACTGGGAGAGGCCCATGTGAAGGATGCGGCAAAGGCGTGCATGGTGAGTGGGGGTATGTGCGCACTCCTGCCTAACACGCATCCCCACACACTCCCCACTTATCCACAGGCATGGAGCAACTGGGGAAAACGGCAGCTGTTCCGTACGTGGGGATGAGTGTGTGTGTGTGTGGGGAAATGAGTGTGCACACCCTGCACATCCACTGCGCATGCACCAGCACACCCACAGATCCCATCCCCACTCTGCAGGGGCCATGTAAAAAAGGCCTTACTCAGGAGTCCTCCAACTGGTTTCAATAGGGTGTCCCTTGAATACGTGGATTGAGGTTTAAGACTTTTTATAGTATTACTAGGATTTTTTATTTTTAAATAAAATAAATGGAATTTTCCCACTCTTCAAGGAGCAGAGGTGTGCTTGTGGGTGCTTCTCTCTGGAAACGTATGATTATCTGTATGTGTAGAACTCGGAGGACATTCAAAGTCATGAGATAACCAGTTTCCTCAAATCAAGTTTTGGGATTTTAAAACAAGCTTTTTTTGAGGTGATGGAAATAAATTTCTCATCATCATTAGAATTCCATAAGTAGCCAGACAACATCCTAGTTAAGATTCAACAATATGGAGTAAAAGTGACATAAGGAAAGAAACTTCCTTTTTGTATGCCATATATTCTAGATAGCTGTCCTAGGAATGTGCCACTAGATTTATGACACTTATAAAACTCTAATGAATTAGAACCTTGGCTGAAACTTTAATATATTAGGGTGGAAAAAGGAATATATTACTTAAGTCTGACAGTGACCTCCTAGGACAAAATATTGATTAACTACTTGAGCTCATGAAAGGTGTAGCGGTTCATAGTAGAGCTAGTCAGGAAATGGATTTCTTGTCTTACAGGAAATCCCAAACTTCCTCCAATTTCTTTCTGTCCTGAATGAGGATGCAAAGTTGGGGTTTTCAATTTTTAAAAAAAATAATTATTGAGGTCTCAAAAGGACACTGTCTTCTTAGAAAAAGGATGAACAAAATGGTCCAGCCAGTTTAATTTTATTAGTCGCAGTGGTTATTCTTTGCAGAGTGTTGTGTTATGATAGTTTTCTGTGCAGTTTGGGTATAGATACTACATGAAAGCATAAGAACATAAGAAGTGCCATACTGGATCAGACCAATGGTCCATGTAGCCCAGTATCCTGTCTCCGACAGTGACCAATCACGGTGGCTAGGGAGAAGCACCCAACAGGTCACAATGGGGGATCCATTCCCTGTTGTTTCCCCCCAGCTATCGTCATGTTCCCTGATCCTGTCTGGCTAATAGCTGCTAATGGACCTATCTTCCAGAAACTTATCCAAACCTCTTTTAAACTCAGTTATAATACTGGCCTTTACCACAGTCTCTGGCAGTAGATTCCACAACCCAATTATACACTGAGTGAAAAAAAATATTATTTTATTTGTTTTAAACTTGCTATATCATCATCATGATCTCCATCCAATATCACCCTGCATCCAAATTTCTAAAACCACCTTACAAATTTTAGCTTAGGGAGTGTGTGGTATTGGTCTCAAATGTAAAAGATGAAAACAAAGTAGCTGAGATCATATCTTCTTTTGGACCAACTTCTGTTAGTGAGAATATGCAAGCGTTCAGACCTGGATCTGAAACGGTTAATTATGCAGTAACTGGTGGTAACCTGACCAGTGGATTTTCAGTAACTGACCTGCACCACCAACTGTCCATTATCCAGCAGTATGTGTTTATTATTCAACAGTTTAACTGATCTACCAACTTTACCACTTTACCGCCTTGTGATGTTTACCATTCTTCCATTCATTACACAGTTAATGTCCTGTTCCATTTGCCTATAATTCCTGTTTCCCCTCCATGGACCCTGGTAACAAGTTTGACCCAGTTTTCAAATGGGTAGCTGGTTCAAATCTGCTGTATGCAGCTTTGCTATTGGTCTGGCAGTACTAAACCAGAAATGATGGAACACAGGAAAATAGTAAATTGGTTGAGAGGTAAAATGATTATGTGGTATTAATCAATATTTTAGTTAATTGGCTTACTACTATAGTATGAGTTACTGATTACTTAACTGATTCATTATCTGGAATTTCATCTGTTAATGGAAGTTATGGAATTAACTATCCATTTTGGCTTTTGAGGGGGGGGCAACACGGGGGGGAGGGGCTTACTAAAAGGAGGATGCCAGGATCTGGTCATGGATAGTATTAGCACCCAGACGTGGAAGAAGATATGGAAGGGATGAAGGCAGTGGTAGCTGGCGAACATTTAAGCTGGTGGGGTGGTGGGGTGGGCCACTTCAGGACAGAGTCACTTAAAATTTGACACATTACTATAGAATATACAATGAAAAAAAAGCTCACATTGAATTACATTTCTTCCCCTCTTCTCAGCAGAAAGTGCATCTCTGAGTAGTACTGAGATGAGATGAAGTGTTCCCTCCCCGCCAGGAAATATCTACCTTTCAGGAGTGCTTGCAACTCTTGATATTTCCCCACTGGTCAGTAGGGCTAAGACACGAACAAGTGTTCCTGTTCCTCAGGGAAAAACCAACCTTTTGGGAGCACTTGAGAGTAGCCATTGGTACTTCTTTGGTCTCCAGTGATTCCACACTTCCGTCATTGTTGATATTGGCACCTATGATTTTTTGTCATTTCCCATAATTTCTTTTGTTACTTTCTTCACTTTTGGGGACTTTTACAGCAATTTCCAGCATTTCTTTGTGCTTAGGCAGCATTTTTGCATCTCCACAGCCCTGGGGGTGCGCTCAGGACATAGCTAGGGATTGGGGTAAACCCTGTAGCAGCTCTCCTCAGCTCATGAAATATAATGGCAAATGGTGAAAACAGCAGAAAAGCCACTTAATTGAGTGAAAAGACCAATGGAAACAGCATCCACTGTGATTTGTTGTTTCAGGCCTACCTACATCTGAGCATAAGTTGCAGGTTCCACGTCTGGTTTTGGTAGACTTGTGAAGTCTTATCTGACAAACAGTTTGCCTTTTGGCTCTGGAATCATCTGGCTGCAGGAACAAGACATGCAACTAAGTAGAAGAGAATTTGTTTTTTCTCTGTCTGCTCACCCACACAGGGAATACAATCATTTTAGAACTGAGAGGTGAGTAGGGTGGGTTACTGCAACTTCATGAATATATCCCTGTCTCTCCCTATGGTTTTTCTTCCCTTATTCCCCCTCTCTTGTCCATTCTAGATTGTAAGTCCCTTGGGGCAAAGGCCTGTCTCTACTCATGATTATTCATCATAAGGCACACTGTTGACATGGTAATAATAATAATAATAATAATAATAATAATAATAATAATAATAATAAATTAATTACATAAATAAATAAATCTGTCAATTTAGCTGGGTTTGGAAGGACTTGAAGGGTTCTAGTTCACAATACCAGTCACCTTGGCACTAGGTTATAAAAGTTAGCTCATACTTGTGATGTATCACCTCTTGTGTTATTATAATACTGATGCATAGTAGGGCTGTCTGAGGACAAGTTAGGACCATTTACAAGTATTCCTTATTGGGAAATTCACATATTTCTCACTTACACCTGTCAAAGCTCTGAAAGATTATCCAAGTCTGGTTGCTGAGGGTAACTCTTAGCTAATAGACAAACATTGATTTACATTTACTCTAGAAGAGATAGATTGGCAGATTCTCATAAACCATCCCAGTGCTCTTTTCTACATATTTGTCTCATTTAACCTCAAATGCACCCTAGCCAGAAAAGGTATATGCAAGCCTCCTCAATGAGACTTTGGGTACTTATAGACACCATGATTGAGATCCAGCAAGGGGACAGCGCGCAGCGCAGCAGCGCCAGCAGTAGAGGGTGCCGAAGGACCCAAAAGGCAGTGCAGGAAGAGCCCGATCCAGCTAAACAGGGGTCAGAGGAAAGAAGGGCAGCAGGGAGGATTCGAGCCACAAGGCAAGCGTGACGGACATTAGCAATGACAGGTGAACACAGCAGGCAGCCAATGTAGGAAAGACCCGTGCAGTGACCAGGATGGGGAGGAAGGAAACACTGCCCCCATCACCACCCACACCATGAACCATGCGAGGGAGTATATGTCTGCATGCAAGGAGCAGGGACAGCGGGTGGAGGGGGGGAATAACCGGTCAGAGAGGAAATGGAGGGACAGAAAGGAGACAGAGCAGGAAAGGGCAGGGCAAAGCTTGGGGAAGGAATGGGCAGCAGGGTTGCAGGTGGCAAGGGGCGCAGAGATGTGTGGGGGGCAAAGGGAGGAACAAGGTACCCGGGAGGTGGTTGACAGCAAGGAAAGGGTAAAAGAGACAGGGAGACAGAGTACAGCTGAGGCACCGGGGGGGAGGGAGCAACCTACCAAGTGCAAGGAAAAGGAAGAACAACAACCCACGCAACACAGAGTAACCAAGGCGCATACCCCAGACCACCCGTGTGGCCACACAAGAAAAATAGGAAATGAGGAAACAGGAGCTGATATCAAACATCAATGCACAGGGTACATGAACCTTGTGTCCACTGTAGCACAGGAAAGCGATTTCAACAAATGAATAGGCAGCGCTCACAATGCAGAAAGAAATGCATACACATCCCAAAGGGGCACGTGCAGCACAAAACAGAAGGGGGAAATACATCGTATGACTAAACAGAAAGATGAGCAGACAATACATCAGCACACAGTAAACCAGGAACATATATAGGATCGCCCGTGGTATGCTCATGAACAGCATAGATGGACCATACCAGAGGAACAGTGACTGTGATCCCATTACGCATAACCAGAACAAAGGTATGCATAGGGGGCAGCTGCCTACAAATCCTATTGGCCGCCAGTAGTTGCATCCTGTGCTCCATATCCAAGCAAGGCCTAATACACAGAAAAGTAACCTCACAGTGCCACAATGTCACACATTCGCAGCACATAAAACATACAGGCCAACCATCCCCAAAGCTCACCGTGCCGGTCCACATTCCCTGCTAGCAGCCGAAGGTGCCACCGTGCTACAGTGACACAGCAAAGAACCGCACCGTCAAACAGTATCAGAGGTGCCCCAGCTGGAAAACAAGAGACACAAGAAGGCACAGCAGTAGGCTAGCACAAACAACTGAAAGGTAGAAACCAACATACTGAAGACCGCACGAGTAGATAAGGCTACACTTATCCACAGGAACCCTAGAAGCTCCATCCCAGGGATCCGCGGAAGGACAGGGGCAGAGAGGTCTGTGAACACAGCCCACCATCCCAATGGAAACACATCCCAAATCCATATCACAACCAGGCAATGTCACACAAGGTCACATGGCTAAAGAACACAGTGAGTTAGGAACAAGTCACCCAACACAGCATATAGGTGGCAGCGGGGAACGCTCAACAAGATAGTGAAACCTGCACAGAGAAATGGGCTGGTTCATAGCCAGCATAACCAGGAAAAGGGGCAGGGTAGTAGTGATACCCTGTAGGCAGATGAATGACACTGCAACCTTAGCAGCAGGAGCATCCAGAAAAGCAACCACACACAATCACATACCAGCACACAACATATATACACTCATGTTAACCATCATCCAATGGTAGTGTCCCGTACTAGATAGTTCAGCAGCTTGTTGGCTACCATAACATGTCCCTCAAAACACCGTACACAAAGATAACAAGAGCAATGCTGTGACTGTAAAGGTGTGGGGGTCTGTACTAGACATAACATACTGTATTTTAAAATTGTTTTACATTTTTTAATATTGTTTTTATTGAATGTTGTTTGCCGCCCCGGGCTGCCCTGAGGGCAGGAGGGGCGGGATATAAATTTTAAATAAATAAAAATAAATAAATAAATAACAGTGGTAGCACAGCTGGACAGTCACACAAGCACAGATGGCCACACAGGGAGAAGCCAAAGGATGCATAAATGGACAAANCCAACCAAAAAGTCCCCCATCACACCCCTACAACCCAATATCAGACATGCCCAAGACAATCTGGTCATCCACGGATGAAGTGGAACGAAGAGGCAGTAACAGGTGAACCAGCTACACTTGTAGTTGGTGAAGTACATCACTACTGGCATCGGGTCAGAGAGCCAGCTGAACAGCAACACGGTAACATGACATCAGATCACATAGCCGGCTCAATGGACACAGGGCCATAGTACCCACTGGTCCTATATAGACGAGGCACCAGTGTATACCGTGATTACATCCATGCACACCACACAAGTTGAGGGGTGATGCTTACCAGAAGGCATAACACAGACACAGTGAACCAAATGCTATCTCTTTATTGATACACAACATGACGATGCAAATACAGGCAACAGCATGGATACACCCATGAAATTCATATGCATAATAGTAGGGATATCATGAATCCACTAAAGAGCAATAATACCTATCATCGAATATGAAGCAGAAATAGGCAGGAATAGGCACATAGTTATAACAACATGCCATGCCACATCCCTTTAGTAACCACAAATATATATATTGAAGACTCGCTATGTAGCCACAGATCCCGAACCGCATCCCTGTGTGCATACAAGGCATGGGCTATGCCAGAAACGTACATATGTATGAAATGGAACCAACGCAACAGTCATGATGACAGTGCCCTGTCAGTCCCCTCCATTGAATCACCCATTATCCAAGCCAGATACCATACTGCATTTGTCAATGGATCCACGTCGATGAGCCGGTCTGTCATATCTATCACAAAACCACACAACACATGAAATAAATAAAAGTATAAACATTACACGACCAAAGTATAGAAACCATGACACATCGCACCCTTGTGGAACAGCATCCTGCACAGTGCATGAAACCAAACATATATCATCGGAGGACCTTGCCTTCCCTGGAACATCCATGCATGGCTTTAGCCGACAGGGCCGGCCCCAGGCATGCACAACATTTGCGGCAGCACATGCCCCCACTAACAGCTGGGGTCCCATGCATGCCTGGGTGGGTGGCAGGCTGCTTCCAGCTACCACTCATTACATTCCACCGCTTCCTCTCCCAGGCTTCAGTCCCCAACCCTCCCCTGCCTCTAACTGCTAATAGGGCTGCATGGGGAAATCATTTGGAGGCCTGTAGCAGTGACACACCGGGACAACAATCAGAGTGGTATAAAAAGCTGCTAGTTTACAAACCACTCCGACCCTATGTGAATGATCAGAAGGTTGTTGCCATGTAAAGAAGGTTGAGCAAGAGGTCTCCCAACATTCTCACTACTGGGTTGTGCATGCGCACCCTAATCATATAACAAATTATAATATATAAAGCTCCCACCCCCTCAGAATGACAGTACCATCCAACCCTTTCAATGAATATAAGACAATCCCATGTGGGGTTGGAAGGGTGGGTGTTGTGAGAATGTTAGAAACCAACTCGAATAACCTTGTTAACAAGGCAGCAACCTTCTGTTCTCCTTTGAGTGTCTCCTCACAGGCCTTTCCTATATGACGCCTCCAGGTGTGTGATTCATGGACACGCCGGTGCATGGATGGGACCTGCACACAGTCTCACTTTCATCACCACTCATCCCCACTCACTGAGAAACCACTGTTGTCACCGGTTGCTCCTTGCGTGGGGACTAGATGTCGGGGGGGGGAGTGGAGATGCATGTGAGGTGGGTGCGCTCACAACCCCACTCCCTGTGGCCGTGTATGCCACCTTATTCACACATGGCTCCCCCACCCATGAACACGCAGCTGTCAGTGTGTTCATGGTTGGGAGAGGCCCGTTTAAAAAGGGCCACAATCCCACAACAGATTTACGTATGCACTCATAGGTAGGACGGAACGATGTCAAGCAATATCTAAACCGTCATGGAAAATATGCAATCACGGTTCGGAGATCATGACTGCTATTTTACTAACACTTCTTTATGATACTATAGCTAACATGAATACCGTCGTAAATCCCAACCACATAACAGGTTCAATTGTACCCCCCATATAATAAATGCAAGGTGCCCTGGGTGTGCAAATGAAATGGATATGGATGGGGGGCATCATTACTTGATATTATGCAGGTTGATGGCACAAATGAACTGGTTATGGCCATTGAGAAGTGATAATAGGGGCACAACTGACCTGTAGATACATATGTCCCTTAGCATTGCATACAGTGCTTCTCAGGCTGGCAGTAGTTTGGGTGTCATGAGTGTTTGATAGCAACACCTCTGGACTGGGTGCACAAGATACTGGCAGCACCTGCAGCAATAAGCAAATGGCCACGAACGCCAGGCTGACCATGTTCACACCCCTCCACTATTAAGGCAGTGGAAGCAGTCAGTCCCTCTGTGCCCGCCTCACTGTCTGCACAGCAGCCCCTTCAGTGGAACCACTCCTGGGGAGTGGTGGCAGATGCTCAGCTGGGGGCAGTATCTGGAGGCCATGAATGTCTATAGCCACTCGGCTGAGCGCCAGGTACAGCAGACAAGGGGTGACAAGCATGGGGGCGGGGAGATGCATGGGGAGGCCATGCCTCTCCATGGCTGCTTTGAGGGGTGGAGAACGGAAAACAGTCCTGTCCAGAGGGAGCAAAGTGTAAGACAATGCACAATGTTGCATAAGTAAGTGGGGCCTGGGTATGCAACTGAAGCACTGCACCAATACTTCGCGCATGGTCTCACAAACCCTGGGACCGGCCCTGGCTGTGCTGTAACACCTGTGTGTTAGACCCATAGGCAGCTGATGTCGAGCAATATATCGGGCAACATAAAGGAGCAGAGGGACATTAACATGTATGAATGTCAAGGCAGAGATATGAAATTAGTTCAAAAAATCTATATAACAGATGCAAAGGATGCATACAGCAATACACACTCACATGTGTCCAAACTCATATTACACATTGACATCGCTATTGAAAGTATAACCGTCTGTAGCAGGACAGCACATGCAATAACAATAACCATTCCAGCCATAATGCATCATTTTATTTATTTTTTATTTATATAAAAATTTTNGGCCTAACCATAGCCTCTTTCAGGCAATCAGGCACCCTGCCCTCCAGAAGGGAGGCACTGACCACCCCAGCCAGTAATGGCCACAACGTCTCCTGGCTGGCTTTCACCAACCAGGACAGGCATGGATCTTGTTCACAAGTAGTGGCATGAACAGTTCCCAACAAGGACTCCACATTGGCAGGTGAGATGACAGCATCTGAAACTGATCCCACAAAACAGGACAGGATGGGGCACCCATAGCCCCAAGATGATCCTCTGCAATAACTGTGGTACCGAAATTGTGGCGGATGCGAGTGATCTTATCTACAAAGTACTCAATAAACCAGTCACAGAGGTCACTGGATTGCTCCAGGTCCAGGTGGAGGCAGGCAGGACTGACCAAGTCTTTCACCACCCGGAAAAGCTCCGCTGCATGTGACTTTGCAGATGCAATGAGGACAGAAAAGAACTGCTTCGTTGCTTCCTGCACCGCCACAGCATAGGCCTTTAAATGGCTCTTATGCTGCAATAGATCATACTCATTGTGAGTCTGGCGCCACTGGTGCTCTAACTGCCTGCTCTCCTGCTTCAAACACTACAGGCCCTCAGTAAACCAAGGAGACCTGCGGGAGACTTGGGAGGACAGCGGACGCCTGGGAGCCACTCTGTCAGTGGTCTCGGTCAATAAGAATTTCCATAAGGCTACTAGATCATCGACAAAGCGGGTGTCAAGGTCCAGGGAAACTTCCCCAGAGCATTCCAGAACCGATCTGGGTCCATAATGCCAGCACAGTGGTCATCCAAAACCTAGCACAGCAGCAACAGACCAGTGATAAGCACTACAGTGATTAACGCATACATACATGGTTGTGCTCACTTAAATCATGCTAACAGTGTCTGACACGACCAGCTAGCCGCACATGTGGCTACGATGAATGCCCAACATGAGCGGATTCTGCGCTGGTCCATAATGCTTGTGCACATGATGTCGAAGCCATAACAGGGGGAACCGCCATTGTCATACATATCACGTAGCAGTCTCTGGATTTCATCGTGAATGCAGCCAAGCTGCTCAGTCAAACGCGACATTACACGATGCATGTGTCATTGTTGTCTATTCCATCCGTGATGTGCCACATCGAAGCTAGCCCAGAGGTCACCCATGTATCTCGGAAATGGATGCCCCGGGCGGCCTAATCTCACATGTGCCCCTCGTCCAGCTGAAACATTACCATGGTCACCTATGGATTGGTTACCAGTCATACATGATGCGGCCCGCCCAGATGTAGCCCCCGCGGCTTGCCTCCCTCTGGTTCTGCTATATGTTGCCAGGCCCAACACAGATCCATCATGTGGCATCATGGTACAGTTAACATGGTTATAACTGCTGGTGTTCCTCCCCCGGCCATGTACAGACAGACTCACATCAGATTCAGTTGAGGAACCTGCTACAGTGCACTCACTCATGTCAGTATCAGAGACCATGGAGTAAAGAGATGGGACAGGTCATGTTTGGCATGCATGATCATTCAGTACAGCATTGAAGTGCAATCCATCAATGGTTGGAGCCCTATCATCCGCCCTGCGATCAGCACCTAGAGATGCCTGCAGGTCACAAGATGAAATTACCACCACTGATAGTTCATTACAGGCACCCGAGCTGTACTGATCCACGGATGCATCTCCAGCTGCTGCAGCAGAATCAGTGCAGTGTCCAGGGCCTTCACTGTCCCTCCCTCTCATACCTTCAACTACATCACCACTCGATGTCCTACGCTGGTCCCCTCCACACCCTCCATTGCAGGCATCCATTGATGCGCATACACCACTGAAGTCTGCAAGACATACCTATACAGAATAAAGCACTTAGTTAAAGGTACAGACAGCAACCATGTAAACGCCCCAACATTAGCATATCAGCTATAATGTTATTTTGCATGTTGCATTATTGTGAGAACACAGCCGTGACACAAGACACCATGCAAAATGCAAGGAGTCACATTAACCATCAGTATACAGGTTATGACCTGACCTGACCAACGTGCACAGCGCATTCTCGATGGACACATATGTACCCCAGTTAATTTATGACTGGTTACCCTCCATAACATATACTACACATGTATACCAATCATAGCCTGTGCTAACCCTCCCAAACATTGCGATTATGGTAACACCAACATGGTTCTCAAGACATAGGGACACAGCTCATATATCCCAAGCAGTCCCAGACATGGGAGGCACAGGGGTTGTAACTCCCAAGCCTACCTAGGAACTGTTCTGTCTCCGATATCTCCTTTGAACACCATCCCATCTCTGACCATTTCCTTGCCTCCTTCAACCTCTCCCACTGATCTCCCTCTGAACCCCTACTCGAGCACTCTGCTCCTCCTTCATCCCCTCCCTCACCCTCCCACACCTCCCATGCTCCACCAACCACCTTCGTCCCTTCTCCCTCGCTGCCCCGCATGCCTGGAACTCCCCCCTGACCTCCTCCACCTTGCCCCCACCCTCCACGCCTTCAAGTCCCTCCTCAAAACCCACCTCTTCCGCTCTGCCGTTCCTAACTCCATCTTAGCATCCCCACCCAGGATTATCCCTCACCTGTATCTGCAAACCCCCAATTTACTGTAACCAAGCCAAGAACGTGTACCTGAGCTCTCGCATCCTCATGAATGTTGCATCCCTTGTCTCTCCCTCTGTTTTCCCCTTCCCTGTCTCCCCTCCCCCTGTGTTTAGATTGTAAGTTCTCGAGCAGGGACCATGTCTATCTTGTTCTTTGTAAGCGCCAGGTACATTGCTGCGCTATATAAATGTTAATAATAATAATAATAATAATAATAATTAATAATAATAAAAATAGGTGTTCCAGTCAGAGTAGCGCTCGTCTTAGTTTTGCACATAAAGTCATGTCACAACACTGATTCTAATGTCTGGAAGCGTGTGCAGCATTCATGGAAGCACGGCCTGTGCACATCGAACTACTCCGAGCAGGTGCACAGACAGAGAATGGGAGATATCAACACATGTCATATATCAGTGTTACTATATTCAAGCGGAGGTATGTACAGGGATAGGTCAATGCTCCAAAGCAGCATTGTGTAGTGGGCCACAGACACTGGCGCGATGTCTGCATACCATAAGGTGGCTCCGTCACATCCCATACATGTGGATGGAGAACATCATGTGCACCATACAACAAAAGGGGCATCGATTACCTTTCAAGGGAAACATACATCCCAATGCGTGGGGCAGTCCAGCCAAAAGGGTACGTCTGGCCATGGTTAACTGGAACAATCATGAGCCCTATTATGGATACCAATGACTGCACCAAGTGCTTCACACAAAAATGTGATGCCTCGCATGGTGATCTGATAGACCATCAGGCATTATATCCCACCAACCCACCACAACACAATAATGGGTCCCTGATATATCAAACAGGTACACAATGGCATACCGTTGGGAATTGAATGGATGTTACGGAATAGCTGGGTGGTATAATATGTATATCCCAAACCGTCTGTCCATCCAACAAAGGTTACATACGCATAGCATTAATACTCACTGGGTGAGTAGGTCATCCCGGTCGATGGAGTGGTTGGTGTACAATCAGTTCTGTGCCTGGTTCTATCCCCTGTCCTTGCCAGTTTTGTCCCACTCCCCCTGTAACCCAAACTGGAGTTCAGTGTACATTGTGATAATGCTGTGGAATTATTACATGGATGTCATTGGTACATGGATACTCCATCAAGATAGCATAGGAATGAAGACTGACCTATGCACACATATCGCTATATTGCTGCATGACATTGTAGATACCAGGTGTATAATATATACGTGACCGGGTCGCATGGCACTGCGAGTATGCATGGCAACATATATAGTTGTCACCTTCCATGGTCTGACAGTATGTGGCCCCCTGGTACAGCTCTATACTACTGGCTAATCACACAGACCGTACATTGCTCGTGACATAATGGTCCCTGTCACTCCTCATGGAGGTTGGATATGGGTGCCCGTACTGTGCCCCACCACACTTTACTGTTAGGTGAACAAGGTGCTGAGAGGGAAGGGGTCATGTTCCAGGACCAGTCGCAAGGGCAGCGCGCTCTGTAAAAAGGGTCCCTCAGGGTCTTATATTGGCAAAGGGGGCAAGCTGCGGGGGCGGCCCCTAGCCAAAGATCATCACCAGCACTAGTCAACAGAGCGGTGCCCACTCTAGTTAAACCACTCACCCATGTATACAGGGAACAGGAAGGGGAGTGATGACTCAGTGGTGGCTCAGAGGAGGAGGAAAGGGAACCTAAGACCCAGGGGACAAGACATACGGAGGGGACAGGGCAGTTGCACCAGTACTGAAGGGCAAGGAAATAGGGAAACAAGGTAAACTCAGGCACTCACACCAGTCGCTCACTAATGAATAACACACACCCACGCACTCACCTTCCACTCGCCACGCTCACACCCAAACGAACACCTCTAAGTCTCTCGCTCTACTGCACTTGATCACAACAGTGCTCGGGGCCAGTCTCATGGCACAAGTCTGATCACCAGCAAGGGGAGGCTGATCCTCCGAGGTTTAAATAGGATTCCCCTGAATCCTCGCAAGCAAGTATGTGGAGCGACGGGGCACCACTTCCGGGTCTGAGCCTTACATACGCGAGCCCTCCATCAACCGGCATTGGGTTGCCGGGTTACCGGTGGATGCCGCACTGTCGTGCTTGAGCATGTGCTCTCCTGCCGGTGGCAGGGACACGGGAGTGGCTTGCTGCACTGTTACGCGGCGCTGCCTGGGTTGGGAGCCCCAGAAACGCCGGTGCACCTGGGACACCACCCTCCCAACCCCCCAGGGCCTGACAGTTACAACACATATATGGTTATATAATGCCTTGTCTGCTTGTATGGTGCAATAACGATAGGACTCATAGCAATATGCAGTTTAGATGCTGCTATGGCAAGCCCACTGTACTCCCAATAGCGTATACATTCCATTGACTCAACATTATGGGGTTCCATATGTACTGTTCCATCATGCATCTTGCATGCTGGCCAGCTATCAGCATGACACCACATCAGACCTGTGTGGATGTTACATGGTATTGTAGCATTGCAACATTGCCCCCAACCACACTGCTATGTGACATGGATCAATGTGTCGTGTTACAGTTAGTAAGTCCTTGCCTTCAGTATACAGGCTCATGATCACTGCTGGGAGATGACAGCCATTCATGAAGCTCCCACTCCCCCCTTAGGTATACGCCCATGTAACAGTGCATGTGCAGTGACATAATAGCTTTGAAACACAGGGGAATCTGGGACACTTGCTATGTACTAGAGCCGTATTCGCAACCTGCAACAAATCCACAGACAGCCTATGACCATATAACCGATGCAACACATGCCTCCATATCATTCAAAGGATTAGCATGTGTTCTCTCCGGTCCATGCCTCTGGTCGTCTATCTCTCAGAAACGTGTCTTCACCCTGCGTGTGGTGTCCCACCACTTGTGTTTGCATGCCTTGGCTGAACGTTGATGGAAACCGAGTGTGGTAACACATGCACTTATATCTCCCCAAAATCTGTGTCTACTGGCAACAGCTGTTCCAGAGGAATTATGACCCATGGACTGCATGTGTCGGCAACAGTTGCGTCAATCAGGGTCGTGACCTCTTGCATTACCCAATTCGGTTGCCTTCTTTGTGTACTGGGGGCGCTTTGGCTTGGAGCCGCTGTTCCTGGGTTATTTGAATTGGAACATCTTGTTTTAGGTGGACGGTTGTTGCTAGCCCCAACTGCATATAGGTCTCCCTCATCAGATGTGGAATAACTGGACGATAAGGGTTCGGTTAGGGGTGTTGGCCCATCATCGCTGGTCCAAGAGCTAGCACTGACTCAGCATTCACTCTTGGACTTGGCCTCTCCCCACCATGCTGCACTAAGACACCTATGTGTTAGCACTGCCACCCTTTGAACTCCACAGTGCCCATATATGTGATAGCAGGGCAACTGTGGAGGGTAATCACCTGGCAACCACCCATTAGCTGCACCTGCTGATGGCTGGTGTTGTGGTGGTCCAGTACATTGTGGCCGCTCACATACTTGACATGCCAATACTCTATCTCTGTGGGGCCCCAGAAGCTATGGGAACACATCTATCTGGTTGCCTGATCCAGGTGATTTTGGGTAATAAACGCTCACGTTCCATCGCCGCTTCAAACCCCTATAATGCAATCAGACATGATATGATGGGCTGACCAGGTTACGATGCATGGATGTCACCTGATTTGAGCATTCTGATATATATAGCAATCATTCCACCTAACAGGGCTGCTTGTACAGCTTCATGTGCCCTATGGAGCAGGGTTTATTAGTCCTCTAATGGGCATTCCCCCTTCGAACAGCACGGGGTGTGTAAACCCCAACGGTCGTTAATATACTGTTCTGCATGATCCAATACATATGTCATCCTATCAGTCTTGCCAGTAGCATTGTGCATTAACATCCTTTCCATATGTGCCATAGTACAACGGCATCGGAGTTTGCACATTGTTATCAACATCAATAGTGCATGCGCTGTACCTATGAAGGTGTGTTTGACTGCCGGTTCCACTTCCTGTTTCCCAGTTATATTGCTGATAGGGCTGCAGTTCTACACCTCCCATCACACCATTGGAACGACACATGTGGGCGGCACTGTTACTATGGAGTTACTGATGTTCATGTTATTGATGTTTGCAATGGTGGGATTGCTGAATGCTCCATGTTGTTTGCAGTCACATCCAGTTATCCGTCCCCATTGGCATTCTATTCCACCATCAGAGTACGACTGCATTGTGTGCTTCTGATTGGACAGGCACTGCATCAAGAAGTTATGCAAACTCCTTAGACCTCATTTGAAACAACGCCACCGTGATAGGTGGAACATACCCGCTATCCAGATAGTGTTAGTTTCCCTCTGCATCCTTGTACTGGAACGTTTCAACATGTTGTCAGTGAGGTATTCACCTTACCGCAGTCATCAATATCCTGTTGCTTTAACAGGTTCCTTGACACTATGATGTTGCATGCTCAAGAGTTCATACAGTTTCCAACATCTGATGGAAATCTCTGACAAACGAAGACATCGTTTATGGAGCTTGCAGGCTTCCCTAATGTTGTGGGTATCATAGATGGCACCCATGTTCGCATCCAGCCACTGAGGAATTCGGAGGAGCCCTTTCAGAACTGGAGGATGAAGCATAGTTTCAATATTCAGATGGTCTGTGATACAAACGATATGATCATGCATGTGTGTGCCCGTTTCCCTGGCAGTGCCCATGATGCCCATGTGTTTTATTGATCGCAGCTGAGATGGGATCTACAACTATGGGATCCTGGCCACAGATGGCTTCTGGGTACATGTGCACCCATCTTGTCTATGGGGCGACATGTTCCGATTGGTTGTATGAATGGTACCGTGTGGTCCTTTGTCTATATATTTGATAGTCGGATGGACATTTCTGACAGTGTATCACCGCTGTAGCTACCCGCTCCTTCTCTATATAGGATTCCAGCTTCTGATCGTGGAACATTGTTAATTTGGATATATGCCTGCAGTAAATCATACTTTGGTACACGTTAGGTCTGTGCGTAGTGCTTCTTGTGGCTGTAGGGGTCATGGTCGATGATCCGACCATACTGTATTGTGTACGTACTGTCTGTTGTACGAGCAGGTGATCCATAATGAGCTGGTTAGTGTTGCCTTGTTGTACTGGTGTGGATGTCTTCTTATCAGTCTCCCTTCCCCTGTAATGCACCCATGTGGTGTGTTGGGCCTCTGTGTCACTGTATGTCACCTGCCGCTTGCCTTTCCTTGGCCCATTACCACAATCTGTTATATTGGTAACAGCTATCACAGTTGGATGCGGCTTGGGGTCCTGTTACTACTGACAAGGTGGATTTGTTAGGGTAGCACCTGAAATCATATGGTTGAAAGCACCTTATTGGACTTTCCATCGGTATGAATGTACGTTCAGGTTACCGTTATAAGGGCACCTGCAGCAGATCGTAGAAGGGTACCATGCAGAGATCACATAACTAGGATGTATTTCTGATCCTGCCTTGTTAATGTGTGCTCCACTTGGCACCATGCAATTGCGATATATGTGACCCTTCAACTAATATGTATCAGTTGTACATTTTGAAATGTGGTTGGGTGGGTACATTTGTGATTGACACCACAGTGCTATATAAAGCTTATTCAGTGCTTCACTGTTTCCTGTTATTAAAAGTTTCCTGGTTTATTTTCTTTTCTTTCTCGGTGCACATTGGTCCATGGTTGCTTAAGCGTTACAGCAATGCGGCATGTTATTATGGACGGTCACTGACTGCTTAACATGATGTATGCAGCTGTTGTTTGTGTGATTCTGGTGCACACCACAAACCTAGTACCACAGTTTGGTTGGTATGCATGGGGAACTAGTCGTGTTCTATGGGTGTGTGGTTTTGTGGCTGCGAGCCTGTATAGTTTGGCTTACTTGTGTACTTCATTGGACCTCTGTTCTAGGACCTGACCATTCAGCTATTATATGTCTTTGTTTCCATCAATCATGCCCCCTTGCTGCTATATCTAAGGGGGTAGGGTTACCATCCCAGTGGTATTATTGTGCATTACAATTTTTGTGTATGGGTGTGTTGCATTTGTCTGAGTGATGTGCTTTTTTGTTGGTGTTGTGTTATCCCATCACCGTGGAGCCGGATCTTGCATCGATCTGGGTTCCATGCTAGCTGGTAGAAGGGGCCAGGGACTGTTCGGCTAGCTGCTTTGGATCGTTCGTTCCTGATTGGATGTTGGACCATCACGTCATGCATGATGGGTGTTTCCAATTGCACATACGTATCAGCTGCCTCACTACTCGAGCGCCCTGCTTACGCAGCATTGCCAGGATGCCAAAGGCATGTTGACTTCACAAGGAGGTTGTGTGCCTTCTTGAGTGCATTAACGGCAGTACAGCCATTGCCCGACTGATGACTAGCTCAAATGCCCCCAACGTGGAGGCATGGGCCTCCATTGTAGTGTCCATGCATGGGGAGGGATAACGCAGGTAGGTTGGCCAATGCAGAGCTCGTTGGGAGCTGTTGAAATTGGCTTTTTATGCATCTAGGCCTGACAGCATTAACCATGACCCCCACTCACCATTCTATGAGGACATCTACGCTATATGGACTAAGGTTGGTTATCCTGTATTTCACGACTGGTGACACCCCGGTGATTCTTTCTTCATAGCTGCTCTGTGATTCTTACTGATGTGTTGCGGGGGCGGGGAGGAGTGGGGGGGTGTTGTGGTAATGGTATGCCTTATCTGTTTTGGGATTAATATTACCCCGATCGCTCTGTGTTTCCCTTTAGGGTGGTGTACCTCTACTGAACTACGGGTTGGTAGCCCAGAGGGAGGGAATGCGTCCAGCTCATCTAGCACCTATGAGGATGTAGAGCTCCATGACAGCTGTCAACCAATTGTGGGCAACCAGGTGGGCATTAGATTAGATGATGGGACATGCGCTGCCTCTCAGGCCACCTGTGGTGACCGTGATTCAGCAGCTGAGGCCCTATCCCCTTTGCCTTCGAGGGCTACATCATCACTGCTGCTTGGCATGGATTCTGTATTATCTCCTGTGTGCCTGGAGGTGGATGATAGTCCACTTCATCCCCCTGATGTTGCTGCAGTGGCCGGTCCCGTGTGCCGTCTCATCTTGGATCGGTTGCAGGCTCTGCTTACTCAGGGTATGTGGCTGGCTTTCCTGCTCCTCCTCCTCATTATCATATTGATTGGTATATCTGTGTCCCTCTCCCCCTCCCCCGGTCCTCCATGACCCCTGTGTGGATGTTGGGTATGTGTTGCCCATGGCGGATTTTCAGTCTTGGATGCACCAGGCTCACAGTGTGGCATCACTTGGCATAACACTTGCCTCACGGGGATGTGGTTTGTCTGTCGGGTTGTGTTTTTTTGTGGTGGCATTGCTGGACCCCATGTATGGCGTGGTTTATGTTTTAGGTTTACATTCTTTTATTTTCCACACCTGGCTATTGGGCCGTGGATGGTTTGGGCAACCGTGTATGTCACTGTGCTTGCTCTGTGCACTCATGGGTTATGTGTTGCTCTGTTGTCTGTCATCACTGCTTTTCCCCTCTGGGTTATTGCTATTGGTTTCAGTATCTATTGTTTTGTTTCCTTTACTACTGTGCCATGTCCCCTTCATGGCTGTCCATCCATCGCTCCTGTATGTGCATGTCAGGGTGTGTACCTGCCCCACCTTGCATCCTTTTCCACTGATCCCTTTCATGTGTGACTGTGTGCTTCGATCCCCAGCCATCAATTTGGCTGTGGATACTGTGCTCTCGCTTATTTGTTACTGGGTTAGTGTGGCTGTGGGACTCCCTTGCAGATATTTTTACTCACCTGTTCTTCATGTTTCTCTGAGCTCTGAGGAGCTCTGGGGCCTTAATAGTCTGCCCCTGATGGTCCCTGACTCTCTGTTGCTGGACTCTTCTTCCACTCGGTTCCATCCCAGCATCCTGAAATGGTCATCCATACTTCTGTGATCTGATAGCCAGGCCTGGGTTTGAGGTGTGGATTGAACCGTTGTGTGTGATCTATCACATACAGGTGATCCTGTGCCCATCCAGGCAGGTTGTTCCGTCTTCCAGAACCGTGCAAAGCTCTTCTTCACCCACTGTTCTGTGTGAGTTCATCCTTATGTCCCGGGCTTGAGTTATTTATTTATTTATTTATTCAAGGCATGGGCTTTCGCCATGGCCAACAAACAAAACAAAACAAAACAAAACAAACAGTCAGACAGAACATACAATCCACAATAACAAGGAGAGAAATATTCCAACCATATAATAATGGGCCAAAATGGCCAAAGAGAAACAAAGTTATGAATAAGGCCATATAACATATATATACCCAGACTTTACAATATCCGAAATATATCAAATCGGCCATATCAACCATTTTTACATGCTCTTTTCAACTACATATTCTACCCATGGAGTAAATATCTCCAACCTTGGTTTTAACCTTGTCCCTTGCCTTGACCATAAAGTACATCTCTGGTTTTACAGGGCAATAAAGTCCCCGCATCACTAAAATCTTAGCAGCATCTTGGACTTGATGTTCCTTCCTGGAGTAACATTGCCACCCTTACCAAAACAGCCAAAGGCTGTAGTTGGATCAGCTATTTCTTGCTAACTACCTTGCTTTGACAGGGCTTTCAATAGCAGGACATCTCCCCTATAGAGCCCCCCTAATCAGATTTCTCTTCTGTGAGGCTAATAAAGCATAGGACGCTATAGCCACCACATCCTCTTTATTTTGGCGAGTGAGTAGCTGCTTGTACCCCTGGTCTGGCCCCAAACTTATTAAACCAGGCATAAATGGCTGGAGCCAAACCTCCCTAAGGATATTATAAAAGGGACAGAATAACAGAAAATGGGCAATATCTTCCACCACCCCATGGGGCAGTTGCATACTCGTAACTCATATTTTACCCTCTTGTAACATCCTTCCACCCCCGCAGTTTTCGTCATCTGGAACCAGAGTAGTGTAAAGCTTCTCCGGAGCCTATGGTTCTGTAAGTAATCTAAGTATGGTTCAAACCCCCAAGTTGTTTTGATCGTCTTAAACCATGGGGCGACCTTCCAATTTCCAACTGCTGCCAAATCCTCCTGTTTCTCAACATCCTCCAGCCTAGCTCAAATCTTTCTCTTTATCCCTTCCAGGGATTTCCCAGCAAAATACATAAAGGAGAAGCCCTGGTTGCATAGGAGTTGGCCCAAATATTTGAGCCACAGGTAATCTCCGTTACCCTCATACTCCAATTCTTCCTGTAGACATAACCTAGGGAGGGAATTTTCTCTCAGAGTGGTCAGTCTCAGCCAGTATCTAATCACGGCCATTTTAGCCTGCATCTCCATAGAGGCCATATCAATTTCCGCTCTCAGCACCGGACCGGGAACGTCATTTCCGACCTGCAGAACTTTACGAAGGAAAGAGTTCTGCACTCTTTCCAGTGGCTGGACCACAGGCTGGGGGATGATTTCTAGCCCAAACATTGCTGCGGGGATAACCTTAGCTTGGTATGACTTCAAAAAAGTTGAAACCGGCACTCCCTGAGAGACCCCCACAGCTCTAATTATAGCCCCTGCAAATTGAGCCGCTCTTTTGGCCCTACCCTGGATATGCCTAACCCATGTCCCCCTACTAGAAAGGGTCACCCCCAAATAGACATAGGATTTAATCACTTCAAGTGGCTTCTTAGTGATCTCCCACTTCTCTGTTGTCCTACGACTTCCAAATAGCATGATCTTTGACTTTTGCGGATTTGGTGTCAATCCATTTGCAGTACAGTAATTATCCTAGGCTCGAATTGCACTCCTCAACCCCCTAGCTGTCTGGGATAATAGAACTATATCATCAGCAAATTGAAGAATATTCAGTTTATGAATACCAAGTCTGGGGGTATAGATATCTTCCAAGTCTAGCCACTTAACAAGATCAGCCATATAGATGTTGAAAAGTAGAGGAGCCAACACACAGCCTTGCCTAACTCCCCTACAAATGGCAATATCCTTGGTGATTTTATTGCTCGGCCCTCTTTTAACTCTGGCTACATTGTTTCCGTGCAACTGCATCATAAGTGCTAACAAGTTTGCATCAATCCCCAACTCCTGGAGCTTTACCCAAAGCCTAGCCCGAGAAACGGAGTCAAAGGCTTTGCTAAGATCTATAAATGCCAGGAATAGCTTGCCTTTCCTGACCTTCCAATACTTAAAGATAATATGTTGCAGTATGAAACAGGCATCCATAGT
>QEPC01010816.1:331307-342616 GCA_003113815.1 Sphenodon punctatus
GCTATAGCCCACCCAATCCACAAGATAGTTTAGGCGGCCTCATATCATACGGGAATCTAATATGGCGCGAACCTCGTATTCAGGCCCGGCAGCCGTATCTTCCACAGGGCCAGGGCTAGAGACTGAATCGGGGAAACAAACTGCGTCTGCCTTTTTCAAAAGGGACACATGAAACGTGGGATGAATATGCACGTATGGAGGCAGTTGCACAGTGTAAGTTACATCATTGACCTGGCGGAGGATCGGCTAGGGGCCTATGTACCTCACATCAAGTTTAGGTGATGGACGTGTCAATGGGTAATGTCGGCAGCTTACTCCTACTAAGTCGCCAGGTTCCAGATGAGGAGCTCCCTGGCGGTTTTTATTGGCCTGTTCTTTGTATTGCTGCCGGGTCTGTGAGAGCGTGCATCGTGCTAACGCCTGTGTTTCTTGGATTTGATGAGCCAGAGCCCCTGTGGCTGGAACTAGGGATGGGAGGCTTTCCACAGTTCTGAGGTTGGGGTGAAAGCCACAGGAGACCAAAAAGGGAGAGGTACCAAGGGAGGCATTAGAGGTATTATTGTACATGAATTCTGCTAAGGAGAGCCACGTGTACCAGTCATCCTCTAGATAATTAATATAGCAATGTAAGTATTGCTCCATGTTTTGGTTGACTCCCTCGACCTTTCCATTTGCTTGGGGGTGATAGGCCGTGGTAGGTTTCAGTGTTACGTGGAGGGCATGGAACAAGGCCCTCCAAAAGCGTGATGTAAACTGGGTCCCTCAATCATTGATTATTTCTAAAGGGCATCCGTGAAGTTTGAGAATGTGATGGATGAAAAGAAGTGCTGTACGTTTAGTGGAGGGCAAGTCTTTGCAGGCTACAAAGTGTGCCAGTTTGGTGAAATGATCCACCACGACAAGGACCGTGGTGTAACCAAGTGAAGGGGGTAATTCTACAACAAAGTCCATCCCTATGCACTGTCATGGTCCCAGTGGCGGAGGGGTGATTTGGAGTAGTCCAGTAGGAAGTCGACGAGTAGTCTTGGTACATGCACACGTGGCACAATTGGAAATGTATTGCTGCACATCCTTGCGTATCGTGGGCCACCAAAAGGACCATTGAATTAGTTGTTGAGTTCGTTCGATTCCTGGGTGTCCTGCGGTAGGGCTCAGAGAATATGGGGTTGACAAGAGGGAGGTACTACCACTCGTCCTTGCTTTAGGCGCATTCCATTTAATAATTGAATTTCTGGGTCCTGAGCTGGGGGGAGCTCCCTGGCGCTAGCCTTTTGTATGTCCCCAAGTGATATATATGTGGCAGTGAAGTTCTTATGTTGCAGGATGGGGCTTGTCACACCGGATGGCGGCATACATCCTTCATGGTAACGGGAAAGGGCATCTGATAACACATTTAATTTTCCTGGGCGATATTGGATGTGAAAGTCAAAGCGCGCGAAGAATAGTGCCCATTGGGCATGTCGTGCGTTGGCAATGTGCACAGTTTGGAGGAAGGTCAGGTTCTTATGATCAGTTATGACCACAACAGGGTGCCGAGCCCCCTACAAATAGTGTTGCCATACTTCAAAAGCCACTTTACTGGCGAGGAGTTCCCTGACGAGAATGGAGTAATTCTGTTCCACAGGGGTGAGTTGCCTAGAATAATAGGCACATGGTAATAAGACGTCAGCATTCTCCGTGGCTTGTAAAAGTACTGCCCCTATGGTTCGCCCAGAAGTGTCCGCTTCCACCACAAAAGGTCTTGTGAAATCAGGGTGTTGGAAGAGCGGTGCCGAGGTGAAAGCCCTTTTCAAATATTCAAAACTGAATTATTGATCGTGTCCCCAGGTGTAGAGCTGATTCTTTTTTAAAATTACTGTAAATGGGGCAGTGATCTCGGTGTAGTGCGGGATGTACTGCCGGTAATAATGGGTGCTTCCGAGGAAGCATTGGAGTGGTTTGATGGCCTTGGGGGCGGGGGGGGGGGCAGTCTTGTAATGCCTTGACCTTTTGCGGGTCTGTCTAGATCCCTGTTGGGCTGATGATGAAGCCCAGGAAGCTCACAGTATCACAGTGAAAAAAGCACTTTTCCCATTTACAATATAATTTATTGGCTTGGTGTCGGAGAAGTACTTCTCGCATGTGGGGTATATGTTGCTCTAAGGTCTCGGAATAATTCAGAATGTCATCAAAATAGGCAATAATATAAAGGTCCAAGATGTCATGAAAGACATCGTTGATCAAATGCTGGAAGGCAGCTAGGGCATTAGCAAGACCGAAGGGCATTACAAGATATTCAAACAAACCATACCTTGTACAGAAAGCTGTTTTCCATTCATCACCTTGTCAAATGCGTACTAGGTTATAGGCCCCTTGGAGGTCAAGTTTCGTGAAAATCCGGGCTCCTTGGAGCCGATTAAGTAGTTCGGGAATCAGCAGGAGCGGGCACCTATTCTTGATGGTTATACTATTAAGTCCCCGCACAGTCTCAGTCCTCCATTCTTCTTGGCCACAAAGAAGATTGGGGCCCCAGCAGGTGAACAGGAGTGCCAGATAAAGCCTTGTTGGAGGCTTTCATCTAAATATTGATGTAAGGCCCGAAGTTCTGGCTCCAACAAGGCTTAAATAAGCCCAAAGGGAGGCTCCTTGCCTGGAATAAAATTGATAGGGCAATCGTACGCTCGATGAGGGGGTAGCTCAGTGGCTCATTCCTTGCTAAACATGTCGTCAAACTCCGAATACACAGTAGGGAGTGTGGCCTCCAGGGTAGTTGCACAGCCCATCACCTCTCTATGATCCGTCACCTGTGACTGGGGACATAGACATTCAAGGGTGCAGAAGGGGGACTGAAAGAGCAGTTGTTGACTAGACCAGGTAATTTGAGGGTCATGCCATTGTAGCCATGGGGCACCCAGAATCACACGAAAGGTAGAGGTACAAATAACATCAAAAGTTACATATTCCTGGTGCGCCCCTATCGTGCAGCTCAGAGGGGGAGTACTGGTCATGATGGGTCCTGACACTAGGGGGGAGCCATCAATGGAATGTACTGGTTCTGGGGTCACCTTAGGCTGGGTGGGAATAAGAAGTTGGCTGACAAAGTGTACGTCGATAAAGTTTCCTGATACCCCTGAGTCTATAAGGGCCCAGAAAACCATGGAGCGCTGCCTAGACACCTACAGGGTGACTGGGACCCAAAGATGGGGGCCTATCCAGGTCATGGGGATAGGGTTGGACTGAGTTAGGACCGAGACAGCCCATGTCCATCTTGACCCCTCGTGTTTCCCAGCCCCTGACAATGCGGGGGCAGGCCCGGGCACTTCCCAATAAAGTGGGAAGAATCGCCACAACAAAAGCAAGAGCGGGAGGCCCGACACCTCTCCCGCTGCTCCCTTGTTATCGGGGCTCGAGAATCCCCCAGCTGCATCGCCTCTGGATCAGCTGTTTGGGGGGTCCCTAAGGATGGTAAGGGTTTGGGCAAGGGCAGGCGGACCTCCTGACGGCATTCTCACTTTCGCTCCACCAACCGGTCTTCTATTTGAAGGGTGAGGTTGGCCAATGCTTCCCATGTGTCGCGGAGGGCCACCAGAGACAATTGGTCTTTCATTTCTTCCCCTAGACCCTTTCGAAATAGTACCCGTAAAACCTCATTAGGCCAGCACAGTTTTAAGGCCAACTGTTGGAACTGCATGATATATTCTAACGTGCTCCCCCTAGTCTGTTTAAGATTCATGATCATGGTTTCCGCGTCCCTTACCCAGTGGTCAAACAGGTTAGCGAATTCCTTTAGAAACCCATCATAATCTGTCAACAAGGGGCTGTTACCCATCAACAACTTAGTTGCCCATTCTAGAGCCATTCCCCCATGTTCCCAATAATAAAGGCTACCCTCACTGCATCACTGGTATACATGATGGGTTGTAGGGAAAAGGTGAGGCGACACAAGGCCAGAAAGCTTTGGAATACCCATCTATCCCCCATGAATTTCTCAATATTAGGTCCCTTAGGTTCCCGAGGCTCCAAAAGGGGCATGGGGCCCATTGGCGTGGAAGGTGGAGCGGCAGCCACTCCTGGCAGGGCAAGGGATAACGCCGGGGCAGTCACTGCTTGCAACTGGGTGACAGCCATGGCTATGTTTCCCTGTTCTGTCTGAATGTCCTTAATCTCCATGGCCAGGAATGTACTGCCTGGACTAATTGCCCTATTTCCTTGGCCACGTCCATTTTTTCTAAGGCCCGTACCTGGGCCAGAGGTTGCTGTTGATTTCTGTCACCGGTAGGGGGGGAAACACGCACTGGTTCACACGCACTTGCTGCCGAGGCTTACCCTGGTCGGGGGGAAAGGCCTGTGAGAGACAAATGCCCATTAGGATAGAGTTGTGGCCTTCACCTCTCGAGGAGAGAACAGGCCTCTATCATCACATGGGCGCTCAAGACACAAGAAAGCCAAGGTCCGCCGCAATCACACACGTTGCTAACACTTGGGGGTGCAGGGGTTGGGAGACGAGTCCGGGTTGTGGTCAGATGGGGGTACCAGAGGGAAGGAGACAGGGAACACTTACACTGGGGAAGGCAGGCCCAGGAAGGAAGGAGGGTGAAGGGGGGGCTACTACCCTCCGCACACGCACACACACTCACACTCACGGAGTCACACGGAGAAAGCTTCAAGGGTACACACACACAGGGCTATGGTCAGTTTCTCTCTCTCTCACTCTCGTCTCAGGCATGCCTCACTCCACCAGGGTCGGATTTGCGGGTGGGGGGGGGCGGTCTCTGCAATAACCAGCATCGCTTTGCTAGCGATGCTGGACTTTATCTTGCAAGCCCTGCCCCGTGCGTGCCCGCAGGCGTTCTGAATGCCGCGGCAGGGGCGGGGGTTCCCCCACTTGCTGCGTCAGTGGAGGGGGCGTGGTCGAATCTCGGGACTCCGACCCTGAGCCTGACGCCGGTGCTGGAGGCAGGGCCACAAGTTGCGCCACCAGGGTGTGCCCTGCTGAGTGTCGGTGATCCACAGACTGCTCCCACTAGGCCAACCGGTGTGGATGCAGCGCCATGGGGCACCGACGCTGACAGGGCCAAACTCCGAACATCTGAACCGCATTTGCACATTCCTAGCTGTGAGTGTGGCAGTTGTTCACCATGCACACTCGTAGTGTGAGGCATGGATGCAAACCATGGATCGGGGCCACAGCTCAAGAAACTGATGGTCCCATTCTTCCAGTTTACATTAGAGAAAGGAGATGTTGGACTGTGCTAAAAATCAGATCTAAATGGCTCAACAAATTACAGGACATTTTAGAAAATCTATAGATCTCAAGACAAATTTTTATCCACCGCTAGTGCTGGGACCCATCAAGCTACTGTGGTTCAGATGCACCAAATTTTGTGTACACAAGGGAGGAATGTGGCCAGAACCATACCTGACCACACTTGACTTGCCCAATGCAAGGTCTCAGGTACTGCTTTGCAACTTTGTGGACTGGAGACCAAGCGGGGCTTAAATCTAATCTACAGCTTTGCATGCCTCAACCACGACCCCCCCCCCCTTACATCTAAATGGATATAAATCATTACTTTTATATTATTAACTGAAATTAAATATTTATACTAGAGCTGAAGAGAAGAATCTGAAGAAAAGAATAATTGACAAATTTACCCACTTTGGATCTACTTGAACAAAGCAAATATGAATAATTGTTCCTTTCCACTTCATTAAAAATATATATAATTGGATTTTCATTTAGGATATTTTAGTTCAGTTATTTTAGCTATTTTGGTTTGGATATTTGGTTTGACTGAAAATCCAGACAAAAAAACACAGACACAGAAAGGTATACAAATAAAAATATCTGAAGAAAATAATAAATTAATTTTGCATTGATTGTGGGAATTTATTTGGATATCTGAACTGAATATTGTTAGTGAATACTAATATTTACTAATTACAAAAATTTGGAAATCGTGTTGAAATTCTATTATTTTTATTATGGTAATAGCAAAAGTTCCATATAACAGTTACAGGTCCACAATAGAAAGAGAAAATGTCCTGTTCTGAACATTTAATAACAATTGCTCAGGAGATCCCAGTAATGCTTTACATATGATTTTGAGAGTGAGTATCATTAAAAAAAAAAAAAACCCAGTTTTTAAGGTTCTTTTATAAAACACATAATTATCAAGCAATACTGTACTCCTTTCTTAATCTCTTGTAATAAATTTATCGAGCTTTACAAAAATTTTTTTTATACATTTAAGTCTTATGTTATCTTTCAGCTTATACATTTGTCTGAACCCAAACAGAGTGTTGGTTTGAGACGGAATTATCTTTTTTCCTCCCTCCCTGAGTTGATTTAAATAGAGGCTCATAGATATATCTCAGGCATCATTTCAGTTAAACAACATAACAAATGGGAACATAGGTATGATTTTGTCTTACAAAAGCAAATATGGTCCACAAAATGGGGTGGGGAGGTTGTGTGCACATGTGAATGTTAATGGTTGATAAAAAAAACATAACGTGTGCTTCATAAAATGAGATAACAAATGCACCTCAAAATGAAACGGAAAAAAAAATGTTTTTGAAGCATTTGCTTAAATATATGTATCATGAATATATAATGTATATTAAGTCACCAGAAGGTGATTGACTTTTTGTTTTTTTGTATTTTGCCAAACATATGTTGTGCACTAAGGTTATGTTTTGAAAATAATAGATTGTTTCTGGTTCATTTTATGCAGTGTGTGCTATCTTGTTTTACGAGGCACATGCATGTCTTTTTATCTGCCATTAGCATTTTAGTCAACTTTGGCCCTGTTGTGTTCTCTCTCAGTAGTAGCCAAGTGATGGTTGTTTATCCCTCTCCCACTTTGGGATATTTTCATCTTTAATTGTAGGTCAGGGACTGGAGACCTTTCATACATTTGTGTTTTCACTGGCTATGTAAATGAGAACTCGGCTGCTTCACTGAGGGACCTTCTTTCCCTTCAGGGTTACTTCTGCAGCAGATGCATTGCCAATCCTCTTATTGTACAGATATTGATCCCACCTCTCCATAATGAACTGTAACAACAACTCTATTACTCCGAGCTACCTGATTGGCCGAGGATAATATGAAATTAGCTGGCGTGCATCGGGCCTGTCAGTATCGATTTCACTACCCAGATTACTTGTTACAAAAGAATAGAGCTGTCTGCACCATAATTGAACAAGTTAACTCCTTGTCTCATAAAATGTAAGCCCATATTGATTGCCTACTGTAGTATGCAGAAGGAGGAAAGTTGTAATGGTATTTAATCGCCATGGTGCTGAGAGGCCCTTTTTTTCTTTTTCTTTTTGAGAACCAAGTGACAGCTGCTGAGAAAAGGGCTTGAGGCTCCCTTGCAAACCGAGAAACCAGCAGGATTTCTCTGAGTGATAAATAATGAGTGGCTGTGGCAAATAAAATGAGCCTCTTGCTGGCTGGTGCATTCCTGATAGTGTCTTCTTTAATTGCTGAATGCATTAATTTTTATTTTTCAAAACATATTCGCAAATGAATCATATGAGCTATTCATATGCTTAGCACCCTCAAATAAAGTTGTTTACAAATATACACTTATATTTTGGGTTAGCTTTCTTGCTGCTGGACTTCAAGAGACTATGCTATACAAGTCAGTCTTCTAGCTCTACCTCTGCCATACCTCTCATGGCCATAATGCCTGGTAAGCCCAGCAGGACCTGCCTAGTCCCATCACTAGGGGCTGGGTTAGGGGCACTCTCTGCCTGAGTGCCCCTTGGGCTGGGGTTGGACTCCTTAGCTGTAGGAAACCCTGTCTCCTACAAAGCAGTATGGTCATGCTGAAAACGGGTAAGGAAAAACCTTAGCCACACCTCTTTTCTTTTCTCTTGTGAAGTGCTGTGATGTCACGGTGTGGCACCCAGACACATCAGACCCAGGTCTCAGAAGAACACAGCTGATATGAGCCTGGGCTCGAGGAGAATCTGATGCAGTTGGGGTTGGGCCAAGATGAGATGTCATGGTGTCCTGAGGTCAGGGGGCACCCAGACACATCAGACCCAGTCTCAGAAGAACAAAGCTGATTTGGATGTGAGCTGAGGGAGAGCCTGATGCAGTTGGTTTTGGGCCAAGCTGAAGCCTAAATTTCTGGGGCAAGCAGGGCTCTGCATATTCCCACACATCACAGGAGTTGCCTGTCCCCTATTGTACCAAACTCACAAGCATGGCTGCTGGGGGAGGTACACAAGGGGATGTGGCTGTATTCCCTGCCGCCTCCCTCCCAATGTAATTCTGCTAACACCTTTGTTCACAAATCTTAGAACCAAACGCTGTTTTTTGTTTAACTATTTAGAGACTAGATCTGGTGCTTCTTTTAATGCTAATGGTGGAGGATGGCACTCAGACATCTGATGTATTATAGGCAGGGGCCCCTGTTCACTGTGTTGTCCCCAATGGTGTCAATGGGGAAAACACAGTGAGCAGGGGTCCCTGGTTACAGGACATCATGCAGGATTGAGGCCTTTCAAATGAAGAGCTACATTTCTAATAAGAGTCTGAAAATCTCCTAGGTTTGACACAACCTAGATAGAACTGCCTACCAAGACAGAATACCCAACACAGCTCTGGAGTAAGACAAACAATACAAAATAAAGATGTCCTGTGTGCGGTGGCATTTTAAAAAAGGAATTAATTACTTTTGGGATGTGGAGGTTTGAAAGAGTATTTGTTTTATCTTGATGCATAACAACATGATGGCAACTGTCACCTGTTTCACCTTTCCATGACTTGTCTTCAAGCTGTTTTCCATTTTTTTGTGAAGATTCGAATTTCGCCTTCATATTTACAACAGGAAGGATGCTTATATTGTATGAAATTTGATTTAGACAAAGTTACATACTTCCCATGAGGAATTGCTTCAGCATAAAATTGAATCAACACAGCATAATTGAACCCAATGGAGCTATATTGATTTGCCGAAGCTGATGATCCAACACAATGTAGTGGCCACTGGCTCCACCAATACTGCATCATAGCTGAAGACCCCACCACTATCTGACACATGGGGAATGGAGCTAAAATGAGGCTGCTTGCCAAAGTTACATGAGAGGGGCAGGAACTTGCGCAATTGCGACTGCGGCTCTGTAATTGGAGGGATTAGATGTAATTGCAGGTCTGTAATTGCGGGAGAGCACCCGTCTTTGTAAAGGCTACATTTGGAGACCCGGTAATGCACGAGTGTTCTCAGGTGATAAAAGGGGATTAGTGCATTCTGAAAGGTGCTAATCCCCTCAATTACAGAATTGCGGTAGCAATTGTGCAAGTTTCCGCCCCTCCCATGTAACCTTGGGAAGCAGCCTTAGTTCCCACTACTCTCCAGCATCCAGCTGGATATCACCGTATCCCATCAGATACTGAATGTTATCTGATTTAGTATCCTACAGCTATCCAGTAAAGTAGATTGCTGTTTACCATTTTACCATTTACTGCATTACCAATTAAGTTCCATTTAACTTTTTTAAACTCCCTTCCTCTATCTGGACTGGTTTTGTTGTGTTGTAATGTGGTAATGTGATAATGTTCTTTAACTTGGAGTCCCTGAATGAACTTTCTTCCCCAGCTCCCTGGTATAAAGAAGAGACAGTTTGGGTCCAGTTCAGCTGGTTTTGTATTTAAAGAACCAAGCCTTGAACTGGTGTCCTAGAGACCTGGGGGCAATGTCTGGCTCCACTGACTACCACCTAGGCTTTATCTAGTGCTGCAACTCGGTCCTCGCTGTTCCTCAGAATTTATTGGGGGCCAGGGAATTTGGCCTCAGTTTTCCTAGTATCAAATATCCTAGGGGAAAATTCAGCACTCAGCCAAACCTCTGCCAAATGCAGGGGGTGGGGGCAGAGGGCAGCAGGTGGAGGGAATAGTGTAGTGGGGGGCAAGGGAGGGAGGGAATAAGAAAGTGTGTGACTGGGAAGGGGGGACCCAGTGGGGGCTCAGGGATGGGCTACTTAAAAAACTTGGCATGCTCAGAGGGGCCTGAATGGACCCTTCTGTGCATACTCAGACCTTTCCAAGATGGTGCTGGCAGTGTCAGCACACTGCAGGCACCATCTTGGATGTGACCAGCCAGTTTGGGGCATGTTCGGAAGTTCCTCTAAGCATGCCCAGAACCAGCTGACCACATCTAAGATGACACCCACAGAGTGCTGACACTGCTAGAAACATTTTGGAAAGGTCTGAGCATGCTCAGATTGGGCCATCCAGGCCCTTCTAAGAATGTGCAGTTTTTTCTTTTTCTTTTAATTTACCAGTCCAGGAAGAGGCCATGCATCGCAGGATCCCCTCTGGAGGGTAAGTACACGACCCCGAACCCCCCAATAGGCTCCCACCCCCTCTTCCCTGGCCCCTGCTGGCCTATTCTTCCCCCTCAGGCCCCCTCCCCACCCCCTGAATTCCAAGTATTCTCTGAGGGTCTGAGAATTGTCCCAAACACTTTGGACTGGTCCTTGGACCCTCGGAAATACTAACATATTTTTTTTTTAATACTTGGAACAGCCCTAGCTTTCACATGTAGGGCTGCTATGCTGGCTAGGCCACACTCCAAAGTTTCTCAGCAGCAGGAAGGATGGATCATGTTGCTATTACACCCTTTCTTTTCTGTGCTCTGATCAGCTCCATTTTGCATCTGTCCTTGTCTCTTCTCTTGATCTGCCTGTACTCTGGATCTGCCCCAGAACTGGTCACAGAACTGCCACTGGACCTTGTTTGGGCCCCAACTCTGACCCTGCTCTAAGCCAGTCGATCATGACCCCAAACCTATTCCCTAGGCCTAATTCTGCATGACTTTTGACTCAAGTTTCCTGTGTTCCTGACATTGAATCCTTACTCTCCAAAGACTTTTTAAGACCTGAATGGCCCTAGTCATCACTGCCTGGTGATGATAGGGGCCTCAGTCATCCCCAACGGTGTGTAACATGACTATGAAGATTCGTTTATCTTACATAATGTGTCGGCCTCAAAGTAAGGCAGGGGATGGGGGAGACTGGGGGGGAGGGGGCAGACGGGGACTTGTCCCAGGCCCGCTGTGAGGGGTTTGTCAGCTACTTCGCAGACAAGATCGCTTGAATTCAGAGTGACTTAACCATAAAAGATTTATTGCGTAGCCAATGGCCATAGCTCCAGAGTGACTTTGACACTGGATTGGGGGCAGTAGGGGGAGAGCGCGAGGTGATGGAGGCCCCATCTGGTCCACCTTTGTGGGCGGAGTTTCAGGAAGTGATGCCAGCCGATGTGGCGGATTTCTTAGGGTCTGTGAGAGTCACCTGTTGCAAACTTGATCCAT
>QEPC01010816.1:353798-358798 GCA_003113815.1 Sphenodon punctatus
CTGCACCAGAGGTGCCAACTGGCTGATGGTGGCCGTAGAGGAGCAGATGGTCTCTGTCATGGCCAGGAATGGTCTCAGAACAAAGACAGTGTGAGCCAGGATCTCTCCTTCCCCCCCATTGTACCCTGGAGGTGCCCCACTGTCTGTCACCAGTTGAACCTGATGCAAGAAGGCAGCTTTCTACTAGAGAAGCCGCTTGAGCATCAGGAATGTGGAATTCCACTGGATGGACACATTCTGCACCATCTGGTGCACTGGGGAGTCTTACTCTGCCTGATTCGCCAGGAGGAGGTCGCTGCCCTTCACGCTCCAGTTAAAGAAACTGGCTAGCTTCCTCCTCTGCTCAATCAGGGAGTGAAGGGTGCCTGCCCCAATCCCCTTCTCCCCAATCCCAGAGAGTTCCTGAACACCAGGTGAAGGTGTGTGTGGCACAAGGGATGCTGGTGAAGCCCCCCTCATGGACTTCCCTCTATATGTTGGCCGCGCTGTCTGTCACCACACACCCCTTGGTGAAGGGTGCACCTGGCGTGATCCACTCCCTCACTATGGTGGTCAGGGCTTCATCTATGTTCCAAGAAGTGTGGGGGCCATACATGACTTCTGCCTGAAGCAGGGTCCACCTATACCCTGCTTCAGGAACCCCCTGCCACTCCCAAATACTGCCTCCAGGTATTGCCACCAGTGCGCCATCACTGCCAGGTAGGTGTACTGCGCATTTCTGCTTGTCCACAGGTCGGTTGTGAAGTGTATGGTGGCACCCCCAGCCCCTGCCAGCTGCTCCCTCACCCGCTCCTTTAAAGCCCGGTACAATGCTGGAACTCAGGGTGGTGCGCGAGAGCAGCTTAACCTGGGGGGCCAGGAAGCCAATCAGGCACCCAAACCCCATGTCCTTGACCACCATGAAGGGCTGCCCATCCAGTGCTATCATTTCCCCCAACATGCGCGTGGCTTTCAGTTGAAATCCACGCTGCCCTCCACATCCTGCAGCTGCCGAAGGACTTGGCAGCTGCCCCCACCCCAGCTCCTCCATGGTGCACTGATGCTTCTGGGTCTCAACTGGCTGCTGCTTCTGCTGCTGCTGCTGTTTCCCCCTAGCAGCAATACAGCTGCTGCTGCTAGAGGTAGCTGCTCAAGGAGGACGTTTGCCCGCTGATAGAGGCAGATGACTGGTTGCTGCAGTCAGGACCCCGCTGGCATCCACTGTCGCTGCCTGCCCGCTTAGCAGCACAGTGCTGTGGCATGCCTTGAGGTGCCTTGCCATGGTAGTTGTGCCAAGGTTGGTGAGCACTTGCCCACACTTCACCACCTTCTGGCACAAACTGCACTGCACCTCCCTGGGATCATCCGCCTGCACCAACTTAAAGTTCGCCCATATGGAGGATTTCGTTCCCCCTCCTGCCTTCTGGCCCTCACCAGGTGACACACCGCTGACAGCGCTGATAGGAGGGGCAGAACATGGTGGTGACATGGCCATCGAAGGGACATGTTTCTGGCCCTGTCCAACGTGGCCAAGGGTCTGTTGTCCTGCCCACCAATCAGCTTCCCCAGCGAGAGGGTGTTCTCTATGGTAGAGGACATTTGCTTGCCGCACCGCCTGAGACAGGGAGCCAAGTTGGTGGAGCAGTTGCTTTTCATCAAGGTCAACCTTCTGCTGCTGGGATTCCTTCCTTCCTTCCTTCCTTCCTTCCTTCCTTCCTTCCTTCCTTCCTTCCTTCCAATGTCTGACACCCGCCCAGCCCCTCTCTCTCTCTCACTAGACAACCTCGGACGGCCTATCTGACTGACCTTATATCGCTGGGTGGTACTGGGAAGCTGTAAGCTTGCCAGCCAGCCTCTGACTAGATGATCTCGGCCCACCTATCTGACTGGCTCTCTCGCTGCACAGTCTTCACCAGCCTATCTGAGTGCCCTGCCAAGGTCCCAGTCTGCCTTCCCTACTATCTTTCATGCCATGCTGCCTGTCTGCCTGCCCTGGTTGCCAACCTCGAACCCTGGCTCAGCCTGCCTTCCACTGCTCATGCCACGCTGCCTGTCTGCTGCTGCTGCTGCTTCTGCCTCTGCTGTGACCCGACAATCCAATGCCTGCTGCTGCTGCCTCTTCTGTGCCATGGGTTCTGTGTCCCGGCAATCCAAATTCCACTTCTGCTGCCTCTGCTGTGCCATGGATTCTCTGCCCTGGCAATCCAATGTCCATTTCTGATGCCTCTGCTTTGCCATGGGTTCTGTGCCCGGGCAATCCAATGTCCGCTTCTGCTGCCAGTGGTTTTACCTCCTTGTGCTTGTTTTTATTGTCTTAGTAATCCCTTTATGTACTGTTTTTATATATTGTTTTTATATATTGTTTGTTTAAAATATTTTGTGAGCTGCCCTGAGTTGCCATAGGGCTGGAGGGAGTCCGATATAAGTTCTTGAATAAATATATTTTATATTCTTTACTGTGCTGGACAGTAGTACTATTTGGCTGTTTTTAAAAAAATGTGAATGTGATTGGTCCATCTCTGTGATGTGATGCAGCAGAAAGAGATGAAAGTACCAAATAATGAAGAACAAAGTAACCGAAATCAACAAAATACCAAACAGAAGAACACTGATGTAACAAAGTTACAGCATAATACCAAAGTGGCAAATACTGAAACCAAGAGGTGAAGAAGTAATGAATATAGAAATAATGACTACTTCCTTGCCTCTTTCAACATATCCCACTGCCCCCTTTCCTCTTCCCCATCTCCACACCCCTTCCATGACCTGCAACCCATTAACACCCTGGACTTTGCCTCCTCTATCTCCGCCCTTCTTCCCTCAGTCTTCTTCTCCTCCTTCCCCAACTCTACCGTCTCTGCTTTCAATGCCTCTCTCTCTTCCACCCCTGACTCCCTTGCCCCCCTCTCATCCCGCTCCCACCCCTGCCTGCTCCCACAACTCCTGTCCTTGGCTTACCCCTAGTATCCACCACCTCCACTCCTGCACCTATGCTGCTGAATACCTCTGGCGCAAATCCCACTCTCATACTGTCTTCCTTCACTTCACATTCTCTCTCTTTTCCCTTACTTCTGTTATCTCCCTCGCTATACAGCATTACTATGCCTCCCGCATTGAGTACTGTTCTTGGGGCCCTTGCCACCTGTTCTCCACCTTTGACTCCCTCTTCAAGTCCCCCCTGTCTTCCACCTCCCTCTTCCCTTTCTGCTCAGGATCTCGCTTCCCTTTTTACCTCCAAGATAGACAAGATCCACCTCAACATCACTGTGTCGATTTTCCAACTTATGTGTTGATTTTTTTACTTCAAATACCTATTTTTTAAATTTTATTTTCCATTCTGGAAAGTCAACTTCCAGTCCCAGAAAGTAGACTTCCAAGCCCAAATTTTATCCCCCCACCCCATTTTCTGACCCAATATATCAATATATCCCAATATATCTATCAGTAATGTGGAAAAAAATAGTATTGGAAGTTACCAATGTTTTGGTAATCTGGATGCCTGATCGGTACCCAGGTAATCTGTTGGGTACCCAATGCAGTACCCCCCAAATGTGGATATTAGCTGC
This sequence comes from Sphenodon punctatus, assembly GCA_003113815.1. NCBI lineage: Eukaryota > Metazoa > Chordata > Lepidosauria > Sphenodontia > Sphenodontidae > Sphenodon > Sphenodon punctatus. The sequence goes on from QEPC01010816.1 coordinate 357,344, forward strand.
GGGTACTCAATTTAGTACACATTTTGGCTCTACACGGTACCCTTTCATACCCATGTGGCATCATGTGATAGGCATCTCTGAAGCAACTTTAATATTGTTGAAACAACAACAAACAAATGAGAATCTTTCCCAGTCATACCTTTCCACAATGCTTGAGATGAGCACATCGTTAAGTTTTTGAAAAAAATTGTGGGGAAATATTTTCATAGCAAATGTTATCAAAAACAGTTGCAGCTTTTTTTCTTTTACAAAAAACTGGGTTGATTCTTATCTTGCATGTTTATACTAGTGCCACTCATGATGGAGTTGCCTCCAATCCATACCAGGTTACACTAGATCCTACACAGTGTGATTTTGTTCTATGCTGATGAAAAAAAAACAGGAAAGCATAAGGGCAGAATGGCAAGATCCCATTCTAGCCAAGGATATTCTGTATTTAGAGACAGTCTATTTTATTATCCTTTCAGTTTGTTTTTATGAACTTGTTGTATATGTGAAAAGTCTCCTGATACTGGGGTGGGGGGTGGGATTGTCTTGTCTTTTGAAATTGCTACAAGGTGTTGTTTGTGATTTATTATTAAAGGTAAGCTCTTAAAATGAAAGGGTTTTTTTGAGTAAGGGGATGAGGAGGATACAATGAATGGTTTGTGACTATTTTTCCCCTAATGTTTTAATTGGACCACCAGATCACTGCTGAACTGAATCAGGCTTTTTGACTTTGTGGTGATTTTCATTAGTTTTGGAACATCCCACAGAGTTCTGTCACAGCTTTAAACTGTAGCAGAACTCTGTGCAAAGTTCTGAAAGCAAGCCACTGTCATCTTGTGTCCTGTACTACACATGTGCAAATGGTGGCATCCACATGTGCAAAATAATGCACCACCATTTGCACATGTGGATTGTAGGGCACCACCTGATACAGGTACTTATACATATGGTTCTGTGGACCAACTCTGGTTCATTTGCCATGACATCAAAGACCACCACTGGTTCATGGACCACAGTTTGAGAATGTCAGGCTTGGGATATGCTGCACCAGTGTGCCAGAGGCTAGAAGACAGCCAAAGCTGCCACCAGAATGTTTATCAGTGGAGTGGGAAAAGAGCCACATCAGAAAGGGGTGGAACTAAGAGGCACTCCTGCTTCCTTCCTGATTTGTCTCTGTCCCTTATAGAATGTTGTGATGTCCCAACCCCCCAAACGGGGCATAGTCATGTCAGTAAGCAGCAGGAGAGACCCTTTGTCTTTCCCCTATTCAATGTAACCCGTCCTTTCGAACATGGTCAAACTTCTTACGGAGCACTGTGCTTCCAAGGGGCAGGGCAGGTGAAATATAGGACGGAAGTAGGGGTATGCAGTGGGTACCCCTACTGGTTTTGGTTTAGTTTTCATTTATAAAAACCCCTTCTTTTTCAGGAGTTTTCGTAAACAACCCTAATATTGTGGGGGGGGGGG
>QEPC01010816.1:363798-405589 GCA_003113815.1 Sphenodon punctatus
TGGAGGTTCCGTGCTATCGCTGGGTGTGGACCGACACCCAGCATGGGGACCATGTGTTGGTGGACTATCCATGCACCACCCTGCACCTCCCGCCTGTTGGGATGTGTGCATTCAGAAGCACAGAGTCACAGCCAGTTGCCTAGGGCATCCAAGGAGTGACCACACCTCTATGGTGGAGGAGGGGGGGAGTGCAGGTGGACCACGACAGGAAGGAATGCCTGACCATTTGGTGTGGTCCCATGTGGAGCCTGCAGGGGGATGCAGGGTGACCATGGGCTCCCATCTTGTGTATTAACACCCTAAGTAACCAAAACATTGAACATGAAGTAACTGAATCGCTGACTAACTAAAAAGAAAGTAACTGAATAAACAAAGGCAATTTTTAAACATGATGCGCCCACACAGTTCCATTCATCCCCAACACACCTGAACACCCATCTGAAGATGGTGTGGGTAGCACACGCTCCTATGACCCCACCCACTCATGCCCATGCATGGAGCATTGGGGGGAAATCTGGGATGCTCCGTGCAGGGGCAGGAGTGAACGATGCATGGGTAGGGGTGCACACCCAACACACCCATCCTGGCCCATTTAACACCCCCCCCTCACTGGATGTGCATCAGCGCTCCACACGGTGCCCGCAGACCCACCCCACAGCCATGCCTATTTAAAAATGGCAAAAGTTGTACTATTCACAATGGTTATGATTATGAGGATGAATTTGGATATTTGTATTTGTTCTTGGGAATGAAGATGTGAATTTTCTTCTTGAATACAATAGTCATATTCATTTCAACCCTGCCCGGTAGACGCATTGCTTCCACGTGATGCCCATGACAACAGAAGGACCATTGGATTTTTCAAACCAACTGGTTAACTTTAACACAAACTAATTAACTTTGCATGCATCAGTAACTTCAGTATTTTGTGGAATTATTACTACCCTTTCTCTGACAGTTATATTATAGTCTTTGCACATGGCAAAATGTACAATTGGAGATATATACAAGGTGTTTAGTCATAATCTCCCATTTGTGACATGCAACACTTGTTGAAAAAAATCTTCTCTTGGAACTTTGTAGAATCCAGGTATTATTATTATTATTATTATTATTATTAGCATTAGCATTAGCATTAGCATTAGCATTAGCATTTATATAGCGCCAGCGATGTACCTGGCGCTTTACAAAAAAACAAGATAGACACGGTCCCTGCCTGAGAGCTTACAGTCTTGTTTCATTTTCATCCAGTGTCTCAGGCCATGCAGAGAATTCACAGTAACATGTACTTTGAAACCTGGTCATGTAGGTCTGACTCCATAGCCAACACTTTATCCATTAACCTATGCTGGTTAGAGTAAATGTAATACAATTCATCAGTATACTATAAAGGCCCATTGTTTTGAAAGTTTCTGTCATATCTACAGAGATTGTCTAACGTTATCATAGAAAAATCCCAAAACAGAAATTTAAGTTTTCTCACTATCTGTGAATTCAAAAGGAAGTACCAGCAAACTTTATTTGTTGAGGTTTTGCTGTTCATGTTAAGGCAGTGTTTTTATTTTATTTCGTGGGAAGCAAATGATAAGAAACAGCTTTGTTTAGCTGTCATTAGACTGTGAATTAGTGAATACTTCAGGGTGGTTCACCTGGAAAAGGTGTTAGGATTCAAATATTATATTTCACTTGTTTTGCAGGAGGTTCTTCCTTCAAATATCCTTGACCAAGGTTGCTATGCTCTACTACTCATTATAATAATTTTAGGCGTATGCAGTGCTTTACTGTTACAGATTTTGGAGACAGGTCCCTGCCCAGTGGACTTACAGTATTAGGTGGATAAGGGCGAGAGAAACACAGGGAGACACACACACACTCCCATTTCACAGATGGGGAACTGAGGCTGAGAGATTGTGACTTGCCCAAGGCCACCCAGTGAGTTCATTGGCTAGGGCAGGATTTGAAGCCTGGCCTTCCAGGTCCATGTGCAGAACCTTATCCACTACACCACACTGGCTTTATACCAGTGAAAAGTGAGAACGTGCTCACTTCTTACCCAAAGCTAGCACCTTGATAAAACCCAATGCTGCCAAAGAAGTACTCACAATATTGGCCAATTGGCCATGGATGGTGTCACTATAGTATAAATTACCATATTTGGACCTTCCATATCCATATCCAATACAGATGTGCTTTGTGGCTCTTCCATATACGAGCAATTCCAGACAAGTATGTTCCCTGAAGTGTCCAGATACAGCATGCTATTAATTTTTTTTTATTATTATTATTATTATTATTATTATTATTAGTAGTAGTAGTAGTAGTAGTAGTAGTATTCTTGTTGTTCTTGTTGTTCTAGTTATTTATTTATTTATTTATTTAGTGGTTCCAAAATGCAAAACTTCTTGGATGTAGATTGACAAGTCTAAATAGCTGTCACTATGGGTGTTTATACACAAAACACTACCACAAAGATCCACCCAGTGGACACGTATAGTAGCACCAGTGTAAAAGTGGGGGTGGGTAGGAACACGCTTCCATGACCCATGCACTCTCCACCTACCTCCACCCATTTCCCCACACAGAGTAACCTGAAAAATCCTGGTTTGCACTGTGCGGGGACATGGGTGACAGGTGGGTGGAGGGGAGTGCACACCAAATGCCCACCCATTCATGTGCACACCCATCAACCACCATTTAAACCCTCCCCCATCCACTGAAAGTGCATGCATGATCCACCGAGTGCACACGGACCCGCCCCCTCCGCTCCCACCCCAACCTCCCATTTAAAAACAGCCTATTGTTTGACTTTTGTAATGAATAGTCCAAAGCTTGAATTTACAATTGAACATAATTCCAATTGCTAATACATTGTTGCTTCTGTTATTATTACTTGCCAATATCTATGTAACTCTTTTCGGGACACTATGGGTGGTGACTTTCATGCATAAACATTGTGATCAATTGCGCTAGATGCTCTGATCTTGACACCTACATCTCTGTTCAATGCTTATGCTCCACTGCCAAAGTCATCCTCCTTGCCCATCACTTTTACCACATTCAGGCCCTATTCTCCACCCTACACTGGCTCCCACTGCTGGTGCTATATAAATAATAATAATAATAATAATAATAATATTTTTGGGGTAAGTACTTGGTGGTTTCCATTCAGGGCTGTAGCTATAATGGTATAGCAGGTGCAGCCACACCTGGGCCCATGAGCCTGGAGACCCCAGACACATGTAGAATGCACATGCATGCTGAAATGAAGTGCCCCAACAGGGAACCCATTCCACCTTTTACATTAGGGCCAATTCCAGTCTAACACCTAGCCATGCCCCTGTGTCCATTTTCTTCTTGAAAAAGATGGGGGAAAGAAATTATGCAAGATCCAGTTGCTAGAATTCAATTACATCATGCCTCATCAGTGTACAGAAATCAACTCCTATGCTATCAGATTAAATTATAGCAAGGAAACTCCTTGGGTCATTTTACGTGAGATGCGCTTGCGCTTGCCCTTGCCCACGTGTGTGACTGGGGGGGGAAGGCATCTGTTTGACCGCCAGTGTGGGTGGGTGGGGATGCATGCATGCTCCCACACTCCACCCATCTCCACCCACCTCTACTCCTCACCCATGCACGGAGACACCGGACAAAATGGAGGTGCCTCCATGCATGGAGATGGTTGGAGGTGGCTGGAGATGGGTGGGTGTCTGTGTAATGGACCACCCATGTGCCGCACACCCACCACATCACACACCCATCTCTCCATGCACTGCGACTCCTCCCAGCCCATTTAAAAAGGGCCCTTGTCTTCACCTTCAAGGTTCTTCATGACTTTGTTCCTGCTCATTCTGTCCTTATTTCCTATACATTCCCACCTGGGAACTTTGTTCTTCCTCTGCTACCACTATCACCCTGCCCCACAATCTGCAGCTCTTTAACTCTTGTATTCCCTTCTTCCATGTTGTCCTTTATACCTAGAATTTCCTCCCCATCACCACACATCCACTGCTCTCCCCTCCTGACCTTCAAAGCCCTTCTAATTCTCTACGTCTTCCTTCAGGCTTTCCTTAACTCCTCACTCACATAGATTGCTCACTGATGCTTTCCTCTGTACTGTATCCATCAGGATCCCCCTTTTCTCAGTGTAATTAAACTAAACACATCTACAAAAACACACACATCTACAACTCCTCAACTTCACAAATGTACCCCTGTTTCTCCCTATGATTCTCTCCCTTGTCTATTCCAGATTGTAAAGTCCTTTTTGCACAGACCACCCCCCACCCATGTGGGTGGGTGGGTGAGTGGGCGGGCGGGCGAGCGAGTGAGTGAGTGAGTACCAATGTCAGATGCTCCATGCATGGAAATGAGTGGAGGTGGGTAGGTTTCTGTGCAATGGACTGCCCATGCACTGCCTGCCCACCCACCGCCACCTCCACCCTTCCCCCCACACACTTGCATCCATTTAAAAAGGGCCTAAGGTGATCAGAGCAGGGACCTGTCTTGTTATGGCTGTTCAGTGCCAGACAATTAATGTATTATTATTATTATTATTATTATTATTATTATTATTATTATTATCCAGGACCTTTCTAGATATAGGGCCTTTTTACATGGGCAGATCCATGCATATATACCCATGTATCTGGGTGTGCATGCGTGGACACTGCCCGGATACACATACCCTCCACCCACACATCACCCATGCACCTCCACCCACCCACAGAGCATCCAGTGAGAAGGCAGGTAGCTACATGTGTGGGGATGGATGGAGGATGGGTGTGCACTGGTGTGTGCCCATGTACACCTGTCCCCACCCACCGCCCCTGCACCAGTGTGCACACCAACCACCCCACCCTCACTGCGTCCCATTTAAAGAAGGCCACAGTGTAAGCAAGATACTAATACTAATAATAATTATTAATAATAATAAAAGTTGGTCTTCAAAGACAATGGGTATTTTCAGACGTGACGGGGCGGCATTTGCCCCGTCACGGAAACAACCCTTAGATTCCCCGCCAGGATCACTCTGGCATGGCCAACAGATGTGCCGGGGGATCCCTGCAGGGAATTGGGGAGGGGGTGGGACCACGTGGTGCAATGTGCGGCTGCACACCCCTGCCCCTCCCCACGCTCCCCCACCGCACGCCCTCTGGGGAGACGGGCGGGTGCCGCAGCCAATGTGGCCGCAGTCCCCGCCCGAAATGACCACGGCTCGGAATCCCAGTGGGGATTCCGGGCCGTGATCGCCGTCCAGACGTGACCGGTCCCTTCATCCCCGCCGGGAATCTCACTCACCGCGCAATTGGCGCTGGCCCCGCTGGTCCAGCCAATCGCGTGGTGAATGAGATTCCTGGTTGGGGATTGAGCGTGGTTAGAATCTGGGGGGAACTTCCGGTTCCCCAATAGATGTTACAAGGACATTCCCCACCACAGGGAATTTACTGTGGTTGAGTGTGATCTCATAATGTCTGAAAATACCCATTGTAGCTTGTAGTTAGTTTTGTTTTTTTAGCTGAACCTTCTATTAGATCAACAGAACAATACTCCAATACTTCCACTGTTTTTCAAAACAAGAAGAGGTTCTTTGACAACAGAGAATGAAAGAAGGATTATATTTATTATGAGATCTGGGCAATGTAATACAGATAAATCTCCTTTTTAGCAGCATACTGGCATTGCTTTCTTTTTAAGCTTGAAGTCTTAAGAAGAAGAATTGAATGTGAGGAAAAGAAGCAGTTTAGTGCTTGCCTCATGAAATATACAAATGGATGTACTTATAGAATTGTCTCTATGAATCTCTTTACAGCTCTCTTTTGACTGACTGGCTAAATTACAGCTTCATAGTCTGTAAATCCCCCAGGACCTTTCTAGATATAGTGTAAGTAATGCAATGTTTGCACGCTGGTCTACCCCCTACCAGTCACTATCCACTATAGGTGCCAGTAATTTACCTATTTTTGGTTGGCCTTTCAAGGAAAAAGGTAATTATCTCTCTAAAAATATGCAAAAAGGTTGTCACAAGGGAATTAAATGGCACCATAAGATATTCCTTTTGGACAAATAAGTTTTTGTTTTAAGCTTGATGTTTTCTAAGGCACTATCTCTGTAGTCTTCTAGCCAGATTATAAATGAAAGTAGATTTCCACAAAGACTTTTCCCTTTCTTAAACAAATCTGCTAAAGTTTTAGGCCCTTTTCAAATGGGCCAGTGTTTCAGGGGGATGAAGGCCGCAGTGGGTGGGCGGTGCATGGGCAGCCCGTTACACGGACAACCCACCCACCTCCATGCACGGAGCATCCTCCATTAGTTCCCACTGCTTTATGCGTAGGCGATGGGTGCAGGTGAGTGGAGCATGGGAGTGCGCACGCACCCCCACCCACTCGCCGCAGTAATCACACAAACCCCCCCCATCACATGTGGGCGAGAGGGGAAAGCATCCATGCAAAAAGGGCCTTAGAATCATAGAGTTCAAAGAGAACTTAACAGGCTGTCTTTTCCATCTCTCCCAGGCTGTAGGGGGTGGCGCTGAGGTCAGAGCATCAAGCTGGGTTGGAAGCTACTGCCAGGAGGTCAGAAGTATATCATAGAGATCGGGTTGATCTAGGAGCTTGGTCAGAAGTCAAAGAACCAAAACCAAACCAGGGAACAGGAACCAGGAGCCACAAAACCTGATCCCTGTCAGGAGTTAGATAGTTAAAGATGACCAGGAGTAGGGCTGCAACAGGTACTACATTTAGTACCCACGGGTAATACTTACTTTTTCAAGCACTGCCTTGGGTACCTGACAGGTTACCTAGATCCCAGTTGGGTACCTGGAAACCCCCCAAATCTAGTTCATCTAGTACCGATTTTTTGATTCTCTGATTCCCAAGTGATATACCAACTAGTATATTTAGTTGGAAAACCCAAAAATGGACATAATTTTTTTTTTTTTTTTTAAGTGATGGGAAGTAGTCTTTCATAACCAAGAATGGACTTTCTGGGACCAGAAAGTTGATTTTCCAGGATGGAAATGCCATAAATAAGTGTTTTTAAATAAATAAAAATATTGAAACTGAAAGTAGATGAGAAGTTGCCTAATTTTTTATATAGAGGCCCACATGATGGACCCATAATTCATGCTCAATAATTGATTTTTTCTGTTTCTCAGTATAACTAAATATAGTTATAACTAAATATAGTTGCACTCGTGCTGCTGAACGACTCTGGCGCAAATCCCATTCTCACGCTGACTTCCTTCACTTCAAATTCTGTCTCTCCACCCTTACTTCTGCTATCTCCCTTGCTAGACAACACTACTATGCCTCCCGCATTGAGTCCTGTTCTCGGGACCCTCGCCGCCTGTTCTCTACCTTTGACTCCCTCCTCAAGCCTCCCTGTCCTCCCCCTCCTTCTTCCCTTTCTGCTCAGGATCTTGCCTCCTTCTTCACCTCCAAGATAGACAAGATCCGCCTCGACATCGCTTCCCACTCCTCTCTTCCCACTCCCACCCCTCTCCCTCCTCCCCCTCCTTCTCTCATGTCCTCCTTCTCCCCTGCCTCCCTTAAGGAAATCTCCTCTCTGCTCTCCTCCTCCAACCCTTCCACTTGCCCCCTTGATCCCATTCCTTCCCGCCTCCTCACCTCCATTACTCCCACTGTCGCCCCTTCCTTCCTGCACATCATCAACCTCTCCCTCTCTACTGGCTCTTTCCCTTCTGCCTTCAAACATGCCACAGTCTCTCCTATTCTCAAAAAGTCCACTCTTGACCCCTCTGACCCTTCTAGCTATCGTCCTGTCTCACTCCTTCCTTTTGCTTCCAAGCTGCTTGAACGTGTTGTCTACTCCCGCTGCCTTGACTTCCTATCCTCCAACTCCTCCCTTGACCCCCTCCAATCTGGCTTCCGCCCCCTTCATTCTACTGAAACTGCTCTCGCTAAGATCACCAACGATCTTCTGGTGGCTAAATCTAAACGTCTCTATTCCATTCTTGTCCTCCTTGATCTCTCTGCTGCCTTCGATACTGTTGACCACTCACTCTTGCTGGATTCCCTTCACTCCCTTGGCTTTTGTGGCTCTGTCCATAACTGGTTCTCCTCCTACCTCTCTGACCGCTCCTTTAATGTGTCTCTCTCCAACTCCACCTCCTCCTCCTTCCCCCTCTCAGTTGGTGTTCCTCAAGGCTCTGTTCTTGGCCCTCTCCTCTTCTCGATCTATACCTCATCCTTAGGCAAACTCATTGCCTCCCATGGCTTCCAATACCACCTCTATGCTGATGACACTCAACTCTATCTCTCTACTCCCTCTCTCTCTCCCTCTGTTCAAGCTCGTCTCATCAACTGTCTCTCTGACATCTCTACCTGGATGTCTCAACGTCAACTCAAACTCAACATGGCTAAAACTGAACTCCTTATCTTCCCCCCTCATCCTTCCTCTCCTTCCTCACTGTCAATAACTATTGATGGAGTCACCATCCTGCCTGTCCCCCAAGCCCGTAGCCTAGGCTTCATCTTTGACTCAGCCCTTTCTTTTAAACCCTACATTGACTCTGTTGCTAAATCCTGTCGCTTCTCCCTCCATAACATTGCTAAGATTCGCCCTTTTCTCTCTGTCTCGTCTGCCAAAACTCTTGTTCATGCTCTGGTCATCTCTCGCCTCGATTACTGTAACCTCCTTCTCACTGGCCTTCCCCGGTCTCACCTTTCTCCCCTCATCTCTGTCCAAAACTCTGCTGCCAGGGTCATCTACCTCGCCAGTCGCTTCGACCATGTGCAGCCCCTCCTCTCTTCGCTTCACTGGCTTCCCCTTCCTGAACGAATCCTGCACAAGCTCCTAGTCTTCACCTATAAAGCTCTTCACAACCTTGCTCCCCCCTACCTCTCTGCACTTATCGCCCTCCATACTCCAGCCCGTGCACTTCGCTCCTCCTCTGTCCCTTCTCTCACCCTTCCACGCCTTCCCTGCTCCCCTAAGCGCCTTCGTCCCTTCTCACTTGCTGCCCCCCATGCCTGGAACTCCCTCCCTGTCCACATCCGCCTTGCCCCCTCCCTTCATACCTTCAAATCTCTCCTTAAAACTCACCTCTTTCGCTCTGCTCTGTCTGACTCTTTATCCTGCTGAGCCACTATTCCTATACCTACGATCGGTTTACCCTTATCCTTGCAACATGGACCTGCCTGCTGTCATTCTCATCGTAACCAAGCCAAGTACGTGCACTTGAGACCTCGCATCTTCATGAATGTTAGACCCCTTGTCTCTCCCTCTGTTCCCCTTCCTAAGTCTCTCCCCCAGCTCCTGTCTCTCAGATTGTAAGCCCTAGGGGCAGGGACCCTGTCTATTTTATTACTTTATAAAGTGCCAGGTACACTGCTGGCGCTATATAAATGTTTGTTAATAATAATAATAATAATAATAATAATAATAATAATAATAATAATAGACCCAGACCTAGCCATGGTGCAATAATTACTAAATTATTGGGACAATTCCCCAACACCAGCAGTCCACTGTGAGTGGAGGTTTCATGGAGGCTCCATGGCAGATGAGAGCATGCATCTTGTGGCCATCTAATAAATGGGCAGCACAAACAAGCTGAACACCTCTTGGTGTGGGGCATTGTCTCATTTATAAACACCTTTAGTTCCAAAAAAATGTCTGAACTGAACAGTCAGATCTTGGGAGCCCAGGAGATGTGGCAGTTGCTTTTGCCAGAGAGAATTCAGGACGGCAAAAATTCCCCATGCTTCATTCTCAAGGATAAAATTTTGTTTTCATCCAATGACTTTTCTTTCTTCTAAATATTTATGGAATGAGAGTGAGAGAGAGAGAGAGAGAGAGAGAGAGAGAGAGAGAGAGAGAGAGAGATGATGATGCAGGGATGGGTTGCTGTAATCATGATGAGTTGATGTGAGTTTTACATCCCAGTTATCAGCTTCGCCCATCTTTTGAAGCATTCTGGTCATTTTACCTCTTTCCTCTTCTAAATTGTTTGGGCTAGGGGCTGTCTTTTTCACATGGGTCTGCTTTAAAAACCCCACTATGGATTCTGTCAGCAGGACTCCACATTGGACCATCTGGTGCACCTGAAAACCTTGATCCAGGAGGAGTTTTTCCAAAGGAAACACCTGGTCTCCATGTGCTTTGACCTGGAGAAGACTCTTGCTGAAAATATGGTATTCTGCAACACCTGCATGGATTTGGGTTACAGAGAAACCGGCCCATTTTTATCCAGAACATTTTATATTGTTGGATGTTTGGGGTCTTCTCGCTTCTACCTATTCCTGCCATTTTCAGCAGGAGGAGAGGGTTCCACAGGGAAGTGTCCGGAGCGTAGGATTTTCACGTGAATGAATGGAATTGTTTGTTCTCTACCGCCAGTAAGGGTGCAGCAGGTAACACAATTGCTACCCACGGATAATACCCACATTTTTGGGCAGTCTAATGGGCACCTGACGGTCTCATCCATTGAGTATTCGAATGCCCCCAAATGCAGGTTTTCCAGGACTTTCCACAATGCCTATGGATGGACGAACAGATCGTGGTTCGGGTTCAGCCATTCGGTTCGGTCCACTTCGGTTCATCCGTTCGGTTCAGCCATTTGGTTTGTTCGCCACGTTTTGGTTTGGCTGTTTGGTTCGGTCCTGTTTGATTCAGTTCGGGCATTCAGAAAAAGGCTCTCTGTGCAAGGAATGATGACCCCCAGACCCATGATGGTGGGTCCTGGGGCTAGAGTGGCAGCTTCTAGGTATTGGTCACAGCCCTCCCTGACAGTAACTTGGCCCCAGAACCCTGATGGCAGGTCCTGGGACTGGAGTGGCTGTTTCTTGATGTGGTGGAATGACATCATCTCCGTGCAAGGAATGATGACCCCAGACCTATGACAGTGGGTCCTGGGGCTAGAGTGGCAACATCTAGGTATTGGCCAAAGCCCTACCTGACTGTAACTTGGCACCAGAACCCTTATGGGGAGTCCTGGGGCTGGAGTGGCTGTTTCTTGAAGCTTTGGAAAATTGGCTCTCTGTGCGAGGAATGATGGCCCTGGACCCATGACGCTGGGTACTGGGGTTAAGGTGGCAGCTTCTAGGTATTGACCACAGCCCTCCCTGCCTGTAACTTGGCCCCAGAACCCTGACGGCGGGTCCTAGAGCTGGAGTGACTGTTTCAAGATGCTTTGGAAAATTGGCTGTCTGTGCGAGGAATGATGGCCCCGGACCCATGATAGTGGGTCCTGGGGCTAGAGTGACAGCTTCTGGATATTGGTCACAGCCCTCCCTGCCTGTAACTTGGTCCCAGAACCCTGACGGTGGGTCTTGAGGTTGGAGTGACTGTTTCTTGATGCTTTGGAAAATCAGCTCTCTGGGCGAGGAATGATGACCCCATAACCATGATGGTGGGTCCTGGGGCTAGAGTGACACCTTCTAGGTACATATTGACCACAGTCCTCCCTGCCTGTAACTTGGCCCCAGAACTCTGATGGCAGGTCCTGGGGCTGTAGTGGCTGTTTCTTGGTGTGTTGGAATGACATCGCCTCTGTGCAAGGAATGATGGCCCCAGACCCATAATGGTGGGTCCTAGGGCTAGAGAGGCAGCTTCTAGGTACATATTGGCCACAGTCCTCCCTGCCTGTATCTTGGCCCAAGAACCCTGACAGCGGGTCCTGGGGCTGGAGTGGCTGTTTCTTGGTGCATTGGAAAAACATCTCCTCTGTGTGAGGAATAATGGCCCCAGACCGATGACAGTGGGTCTTGGGGCTAGAGTGGCAGCTTCTACATGCATATTGGCCACAGCCTTCCCTGCCTATAAGTTGACCTCAGAACCCCGATGGCAGGTCCTGGGGCTGGAGTGGCTGTTTCTTGGTGTGCTGGAATGACATCGCCTCTGTGCGAGGAATGATGACCCTAGACCCATGATGGTGGGTCCTTTGGCAATAGTGACAGCTTCTAGATACATATTGGCCATAGCCCTCCCTGAGGCTCCAGAACCCTAACGACGGGTCCTGGGGCTGGAGTGGCTGTTTCTTATATACACACACACACACACACACTCAATCTAACTGCTATTAACTATTCTAAAACCTATTGGACTAAATGGAATATCCTAATAATTAATTACAAAGGCCTTGTCCTACAAACACACTGTATCTCTATCTATCTCTATAACTAAGCTAATTACTATGTATATCTATCTAGTAACTGTCTAATAACTATCTATATATAAAATATTACACAGGGGGAAACACAAAGAACGCAGGGAGGGGTACAAAACTGAAATGAAAATCAATCTAATAATATTCATACTCTAAATAAATCCAAAACTTAAATCAGGGGAAGAGAATCAGGGATGGAATAAGAGGGAGAGGGAAAAGGATTGAATGGAAGGGGGAGGGAGGAAGGAATATTGAACACAGGGAACACAGGGAGGGGTAAAAACAAAAAATAACATCTAAATGTATCTAATATAATCTAAATAAATAATAATATGGAGATAAATGGATTGGATGGGTGAAATAGGAGGATGACAATGGATTAGGAATAGGAAGGAACAAAACCTGCTGGGAGAGAGGGAGCCTTCTGAAACCCCTGCTGTTCCGGAACAGTGACTAGCTCAGAAGGTGTTGGGAAGGGGGGAGGCAATCAGTTTTGTTTCTTGCTGCGCCCGCCTCACCGCAAGCCCCATTGGCTCCATGCAGCCTAGCACATGGCCAATCGCAGACTGTGATGTCAGTGGTCTGAGGCGAAAAGAGATGGTGATTGGGCAGGGTGGCTGCTACTCCAAGCCTCTCCATCCCTGGTGCCTGGAGGTCTGCTCCTCAGCTGACTCCTCCTCCCTGTTATGTTTTGTCTTCCAGTGTCACGTTTTTGCCACCCGAACTCACCCGAATGCGATCTGAACTGACCAAACTGTTTGGTCATTTCGAGGTTCGGAATTGAGTTTGGTTCTGTCAGTTCGTGTTCGGATTCGGGTTCGGTTTCAGTCATCTGAACAGGCCGAGTTTGAGCTGAACTCCGACCTTCCGAACTGCACTCGCCCATCCCTAACAATGCCCCAGGGAGCTCTTTCCCTAGCATGCTCCCAGGCTAACTGCTCCTGGTGTTCCTCTGGCCACTGAGGCTGGTGTTCCGCCTGGCCAGGCCCACTGCTCAGCTGAGTCATGCAGCATATCACAATCTACATAGGGCCTCAGGCCTCTTTCAACATGCACAACCCATGCTCAACCTACACACACACCAACTGTAGGGATAGTGGTGTACTGCTAGCTCAGCTGAGCAGCAGAACAGGAGGAGGACCAGGAATAGGGGTGAAAATAGAATGTATCCACACTCTCTTGAGAACGTGCAAGATTCTTGCAGCCCTGGTGGGATCTCATGTGTTCTCACAGAGGTTTTCAAGAACCTCATGAGATTGTTGAGAACCTCAAAAAACACTCTGTGCATGCACAACTGGCTGCCTAGGGCTGTGCATGTCATTTTCATTATTACAATAACTATAATGAAAATTGTTTTTTTCATTATTGTTATTGCAATAACAAAAACAACAATCAATAAAATAATAATAATAATAATAATAATAATAATAATAAAGTTATTTGTTATTATTAATGCTGCGGAAGTTGGGTTTTGGAGGGAAAATGTGGAGAGGGAAGGAGGTAGCAGAAATCTTGGAGCCCTAAACATGGTTGAACTCTTGTACTGTGCCTGTGTTTGGAGTGGAGAGCTGTTCAGTAGTATCTGATGGATGTATTGCTGACCAATGAGCAGCGCAAGCAGACCCCAGCAGTCTCATGGCACTCTGTGATTGCTCAATGCCGGTTGCCTCCCACAACCAATCAGAGGGGATCTGGGGGAGGGCTCTGCAACCCTTTATAATGGGAGGGCCAGGCTTTTTCTTTCGGTTCTGTGAGAGCTCTGCTTTTCAGGTTGCGTTTACAGAACTGTGGTGCTTGCACTCAAAAAATCCTCCCTAGCCCTCATTGTATTACCACCAATACCTTTTCTTCCTCATACTCTACATTTTACCTTCTCCTTTCCCTGCCCTTCTCCCCCTGTACATTATATATATATATATATAGAGAGAGAGAGAGAGAGAGAGAGAGATTAGATTAGATTAGATTAGATTAGAATAATTATATAAGTAATTGATAGATAATAGATAGTTTTCCTTTTACCTTCCCCCATCTCCCTTAGACTTAGATATATATTACTTGTGTACATATATAGAGAGATTAGATATTAAATAGGTATTTAGGGTAGTCTGTTTTATTATATATATTATGTTATAATATAACATAATTATATATTATGTTATCGAAATTGATGCCGATAACAATACCAATATAAAAAATAGAATCTTTGTTTGAAACAATACCTATACCAATAGCGACAACGGTAACGAAAACGACATTTTTAAATAATGAAAAATGAAAATGACACGGGGGCCTGGTGCACACCCCTTCGCCATGGCCATTCTGCACACGTGCAACCACCCAACAGGTATTTTTGAGCATCTCATGAGAATTCCGGTGAGAAGCCAGATTCTCGCGAGATTCTTGTGTCTGAAAATCTCAGTGAGAAGCTGATTCTCTATGAGATTGTTGAGAATGTCAAAGGTGAGTTTCAGCCCTAACCCAGGGCAGTGGCCGGATGAGCAGCAGTGAAGCCTGTATGGTAAATCAGCCAGGAGAATGAACAGAGTAGATTCTGCCCTCACATGCTCCCCGGGCTTACTCACCTACCCAGCTGCACCACTGTTCCTACTGCTTCTCCAGTTCTGCACACACCTCCACTAATCAGGACTGTGGCACATCTCCCAGATAATCTGACTAGCATGCTGGGCCAGCAGGAGCACAAGGAGCAGTGGCTGGAGATGCACTGGAAGCTGCAGCGCAGCTTGATGANGAGGAAGGAATATTGAACACAGGGAACACAGGGAGGGGTAAAAACAAAAAATAACATCTAAATGTATCTAATATAATCTAAATAAATAATAATATGGAGATAAATGGATTGGATGGGTGAAATAGGAGGATGACAATGGATTAGGAATAGGAAGGAACAAAACCTGCTGGGAGAGAGGGAGCCTTCTGAAACCCCTGCTGTTCCGGAACAGTGACTAGCTCAGAAGGTGTTGGGAAGGGGGGAGGCAATCAGTTTTGTTTCTTGCTGCGCCCGCCTCACCGCAAGCCCCATTGGCTCCATGCAGCCTAGCACATGGCCAATCGCAGACTGTGATGTCAGTGGTCTGAGGCGAAAAGAGATGGTGATTGGGCAGGGTGGCTGCTACTCCAAGCCTCTCCATCCCTGGTGCCTGGAGGTCTGCTCCTCAGCTGACTCCTCCTCCCTGTTATGTTTTGTCTTCCAGTGTCACGTTTTTGCCACCCGAACTCACCCGAATGCGATCTGAACTGACCAAACTGTTTGGTCATTTCGAGGTTCGGAATTGAGTTTGGTTCTGTCAGTTCGTGTTCGGATTCGGGTTCGGTTTCAGTCATCTGAACAGGCCGAGTTTGAGCTGAACTCCGACCTTCCGAACTGCACTCGCCCATCCCTAACAATGCCCCAGGGAGCTCTTTCCCTAGCATGCTCCCAGGCTAACTGCTCCTGGTGTTCCTCTGGCCACTGAGGCTGGTGTTCCGCCTGGCCAGGCCCACTGCTCAGCTGAGTCATGCAGCATATCACAATCTACATAGGGCCTCAGGCCTCTTTCAACATGCACAACCCATGCTCAACCTACACACACACCAACTGTAGGGATAGTGGTGTACTGCTAGCTCAGCTGAGCAGCAGAACAGGAGGAGGACCAGGAATAGGGGTGAAAATAGAATGTATCCACACTCTCTTGAGAACGTGCAAGATTCTTGCAGCCCTGGTGGGATCTCATGTGTTCTCACAGAGGTTTTCAAGAACCTCATGAGATTGTTGAGAACCTCAAAAAACACTCTGTGCATGCACAACTGGCTGCCTAGGGCTGTGCATGTCATTTTCATTATTACAATAACTATAATGAAAATTGTTTTTTTCATTATTGTTATTGCAATAACAAAAACAACAATCAATAAAATAATAATAATAATAATAATAATAATAATAATAAAGTTATTTGTTATTATTAATGCTGCGGAAGTTGGGTTTTGGAGGGAAAATGTGGAGAGGGAAGGAGGTAGCAGAAATCTTGGAGCCCTAAACATGGTTGAACTCTTGTACTGTGCCTGTGTTTGGAGTGGAGAGCTGTTCAGTAGTATCTGATGGATGTATTGCTGACCAATGAGCAGCGCAAGCAGACCCCAGCAGTCTCATGGCACTCTGTGATTGCTCAATGCCGGTTGCCTCCCACAACCAATCAGAGGGGATCTGGGGGAGGGCTCTGCAACCCTTTATAATGGGAGGGCCAGGCTTTTTCTTTCGGTTCTGTGAGAGCTCTGCTTTTCAGGTTGCGTTTACAGAACTGTGGTGCTTGCACTCAAAAAATCCTCCCTAGCCCTCATTGTATTACCACCAATACCTTTTCTTCCTCATACTCTACATTTTACCTTCTCCTTTCCCTGCCCTTCTCCCCCTGTACATTATATATATATATATAGAGAGAGAGAGAGAGAGAGAGAGAGAGATTAGATTAGATTAGATTAGATTAGAATAATTATATAAGTAATTGATAGATAATAGATAGTTTTCCTTTTACCTTCCCCCATCTCCCTTAGACTTAGATATATATTACTTGTGTACATATATAGAGAGATTAGATATTAAATAGGTATTTAGGGTAGTCTGTTTTATTATATATATTATGTTATAATATAACATAATTATATATTATGTTATCGAAATTGATGCCGATAACAATACCAATATAAAAAATAGAATCTTTGTTTGAAACAATACCTATACCAATAGCGACAACGGTAACGAAAACGACATTTTTAAATAATGAAAAATGAAAATGACACGGGGGCCTGGTGCACACCCCTTCGCCATGGCCATTCTGCACACGTGCAACCACCCAACAGGTATTTTTGAGCATCTCATGAGAATTCCGGTGAGAAGCCAGATTCTCGCGAGATTCTTGTGTCTGAAAATCTCAGTGAGAAGCTGATTCTCTATGAGATTGTTGAGAATGTCAAAGGTGAGTTTCAGCCCTAACCCAGGGCAGTGGCCGGATGAGCAGCAGTGAAGCCTGTATGGTAAATCAGCCAGGAGAATGAACAGAGTAGATTCTGCCCTCACATGCTCCCCGGGCTTACTCACCTACCCAGCTGCACCACTGTTCCTACTGCTTCTCCAGTTCTGCACACACCTCCACTAATCAGGACTGTGGCACATCTCCCAGATAATCTGACTAGCATGCTGGGCCAGCAGGAGCACAAGGAGCAGTGGCTGGAGATGCACTGGAAGCTGCAGCGCAGCTTGATGAGTGACTCAGCCCAGGGAGCACTCCTGGACACTCTAGCCTTTTTTAAACAGGCATGGATGGGGGGCAGGTCCATGTGCACTGTATGGAGTGCACATGCACTTCTGGTGAGTGGGGCGGAATCAGATGGCCGGGTGAGTGTGTGATGGGTGTGCGCCCCTACCCTTGCCCCGCATGGAGCATCTCTGATTTTTCCCACATGATCAGTGCGTGGACATGACTGGGAAGTGCATGTGTTGTGAGAGCATGTGCCCACCCACACCACATTCAGATGGGTGTTCAGGTGTGTGTGGGAAGGGTGGACCTGCGTGGGCACATCCTGTTTTAAAAAGGCCCCTGGGAAGCTCATGCCCCCACGTGCTCCCCGAACTGACTCACAGACCCAGCTGTGCCACTGCTACAATGACTCCTACAGCCCCCCTCCCCTGACTCCACAAAAAGTTAGAGGGCATACCCCGAGCCAGACATCCCCAGAAAAATATTGGTCAGGGAGCTAGGCAGAAAACCCACCCTACCTTCTTCTCCCTCCCACTTCTGCCCATATCTCCCTCACACCAGGTGTGTGTGATATCACCCACCAACATCATTCCAAATCCCATGTGCCCATACTTCTCCCTCCCCACACACAGGGGTGACATGACACAATCCTCCACCACTACCCATATCCCCCCTCCCACATGGGTTTTTGGCACCCCCATCCCCAAACACTTCCAAACCCCTTATGTCTTCCTCCCCCCACCCCCCGCACAGGAGGGACATGGCACAACCTTCTACACCCCAACGCTCACCCATATCCCCCTCTCTAATAGGGGGATGTGAAATTTACACACACCCAAATCCTCCACACTTAAACCCTTCTCTCTCCCACAAGATCCAAACTTCTCCCACACAGCCATTCCTTCCATTCACCTCAACCCCTCTCTTAAAACCAGTATAATAAAAAAAAAACTGATAACCCTCTACCCCTGCCCCCAATGCAGGCCCGCAAACAGCCTGTAAATGGGGACTGCCTTTGGCAGTACTTTTGGCAGCCACTGAAATCACCTACCTGAAGGGAACTAAGGCCTTCTGTAGATTGAGGATGGTGGGGGCAGGGAAGTCCCAGGTGTTTCAGTCTATTGTCTCCACATTGGCAGCACACTGTCACCTGCTGCAGGGATCTGAGACCTTCTGTAGCTGGAGGATCGTAGACGCCATGTGCATCAGCTACAGATCAAATGAGAGAAGGTGCTGAATAGGGACGTGTGAACAGGACGGAGTTTGGCCATTCAGACTATTGGCCATTCAGACTAAAAACTTAGTTTGAGTTCGTGGGTTCTGTCCAGCAGAGTTCGGACCCCCCTGAACATTTCTAAAGTTCAGTCCCTCCAGGAGGCTTGGGGCACTCCAGGGACCCCCAGGTGTGCCCGTGGTGGCATGGCAGGCCATCGGAGACCGAGAAGCAGCAGCGGCAGAAGAGACCAGGAAGGCTTGGTGCTTGGCACCCCGGGTTGCCTGGGTGGGCAGGCTCAGAACTTGGCCCCTGGAGGTGCCCATGGTGCCAGGGCTGGCCATTTGAGACACAGCAGAAGCAGAGACCAGGAAAGCTTGGTGCTTGGCACCCCGTGTTGCCCAGGCAGGCAGGCTCAGTGTTTGGCCCCAGGGGTTCCCGTGGAACCAGGGCTGGCCATCTGAGACCCAGCGGCAGCAGCAGCAGCAGCAGCAGAGGCTGGTAAGGCTTAGTGCTTGGCACCCTGGGTTGTCCGGGCAGGCAAGCTTAGCGCTTGGCCCCTGGGGGTGTCCGTGGCACCAGGGCTGGCTGGCTGGGACCCAGAAGAAGCAGCAGAGGCCAGTAAGGCTTTGTGCTTGGCACCCTGAGTTGCCTTGGCAGGCAGACTTGGTGCTTGGCCCCTGGGGGTGTTTGTGGCACCAGGGCTGGCTGTCTGAGACCCAGAAGCAGCAGCAGAGGCTGGGAAGGCTTGAGACTTAATGGCTGCCACCCATAGTTGGCCAGGCATTGCAGGTTGGCAGGCATCGGTGGGTCTCAGATAGTCAGCCATGCCCCGATGGGAATCGGGCGGGCATTCCTGGGGGCCAAGCGTCGAGCCTAAATTCTTCTGAAGAAGGGGAAGCATTTAAGAGCCCTTTTCTTTACCCTTCAAAGAGGCTGGATATACAACAGCAATTGGAACTGTGTATCCCAAGCCTAGTTCTCATACAGGTTCTTTCTCCTGTGAGCTCCCAGAATGGTAGCCCTCTGGTTTAGAACTGGGAAAGCTGATATGCACAGAGATTAAAGGACTTCCAAACCAGGAATTAGAACTGGAGTCTTTTGACACCTGTCCTCTCCTACAAATAAGCAAACCTGCTGCCCACCCAAAGGCTGCTGAAAGCAGATGTTCTGCTGGGCTTCCTGTCTCTATCTGCAGGCCATGAAAACAGGTGCAAACCTGCTTTGGGCACCGGCAGGCATTAATGTAGCCCTGTCACTCCTGCCATGATGGTGACTAGAACAGGGAAACCCAGCATAGAGAAAACATAACTGCAGCCCAGCCAGCCTGCAATGCCCGGCCGAGTAGGGGTGCCAGCCACCAAGCCCTGGCCGGGCCTCTGTCACTTCTCCACCGATGCCTGGCAGCTGCAATGTCCGGCCAAGTAGTGCCTGCCAGTGCCCAAATCAGGGTTGCACGTGTTGTCATGGTCTGCACGCAGAGAACCAGCAGCAGCAGTAGCAGTACCAGTAGCAGCAGCAGCAGAGGCCGGGAAGGCAAGGGGCTTGGTGGCTGCTACCCATAGGGGGTGAGGCTTTGCAGACTGGCATTGGTGGAGCAGTGGAAGAGGCCTGGCCAGGACTTGATGGCCAGCACCCCTACTTGGCCGGGCATTGCAGGCTGGCATCGGTGGAGCAGTGGCAGAGACCCGAGCAGGGATTGGTGGCTGGAACCCCTACAGAGGAATGCTGTTGCAGTGTGGGTGTTCTTGGGGATAGTTGGACATATGCAGAGACAGAAGAAGCAACAGTATGAGTGGAGCTGGCAGAATACTAGAGCATAAATGCATGTGCAATTTGTGTTCATGGATATTATTTGCATATACAGAGTGCACTGAATATTAATTACCAAAATTATATTTCAATATTTGGGTATTTTGTTTGGCTAGGATGTAGATGTGACAGGGAAAAGGAACATGAGGATGAGGAGTCTAACATTTATTTGGTTGGTTTTAAATAACCAGAGATTAGCTGAGGATTCCTTCAGGATAGCACAGAATTTCATTTCAAATGTATTTTTATCAGGTCGCATAATTATTGCTAACCAGATGGACTGATATTTGTATGAATGGATGCTGTTTATCAGGTGTGTTGCAAAAAAGGCAGAGTGACCCACATTATATCAGAAATTTAACTATGATTTTGAAGTGCCATGGGGTTAGCGAAGTCCTTACAAATTGTAAAACTATACCTGTAGACTGTAAAATGAAATGCATGACAGCACACTTACTATGATCATTATCACCTCAGAAACTTCATAGGGAAATAAATGCTGGGTTTGTGAGCACAATTTCAGGTGTGTATCTAAAACTTATCTAAAACTCTGATCCTTGGTTAACTAAAGAAAGTGAGTCTGAAAACGTGTTTGACTTTACATCATGTTAGCTGGTAGCTCAGTCCTTTTTACACGTATAGCCAGGCAAGGATTCAATTAGGCAGAATTATCTTGGCCAGCCAATTACACATAGTATTCTTTTGGCCAGAGCCTCTCTCAGTACCTGGCACTTTCACTGGAGCTTAGTCAGGACCCCTGCCAGTAAAATTCCCTATGTGAGACTTTTCTCTGTGTCCCTGTACTCAGGGATGTAGCTAGGTGGGAATGGGATGTGGTTTTTTTAAAAAAGAGCACAGTAATGGCGGTGGTGGTGATGGGGGTCCATGGCTGCTGAGTGGCACTGCTGCAGAGAACCCACTCAGATGGAGTGTTTGGGGAGGGATTCAATTGGGTGTCTCCCAGCATGGCTACCCCAGCAGCAAGCCACTATTCACTCCCTCTGCCATGGACCATGGGGCGGGGGAAGCACACTAGGCTAGCCTTTGCAATTGTCATGTCCCCACTCAGTGTGAGCCCTGGGGAACCCAGGCTCCCTAGTGTCCTGGCTAGTTCTTCTGATATGGCTACCTGCCCCAGTTCATACGGGCAGAGGCTTCGTGGCTGCCCATAGTCACAGAGCTATTTGACTTGCCCCAAACGGAGCACTCTGGATTGTCTGGCAGTGCTCCGTGTGTTGCCATGAGTGGGTGCTCTGCAGCTCATGGGAGTGCACACTCCCCTGCTAGTGCATCCCTCTTCAGACTAGTGCTGCAACTCTGTCCTCAGTTTTCCTCAGAATTTACCAAGGACTGAGCTATTTGGCCTTGGTTTGCCAAGTAAAATTTTTGAAGACTTGCCAGAAATATTCAATACTCTACCAAATCTTGGCTGAGTGCCAGGAGCAGTGGCAGAGGCCCAGCCAGGGCTTGGTGGCTCACACCCCTACTTAGCCAGGCATTGCAGGCTGTCAGGCATCGGAGGAGCAGTGGCAGAGACCCGGCCAGGGATTGGTGACTGGTACCCCTACTTGGCTGGGCATTGCAGGCTGACCAGTATCAGTGGAGCAGTGTCAGAGGCATGGTCAGGGCTCATTGGCTGGCACCCCTGCTTGGCCAGATGTTTCAGGTTGCCAGGCATAGGCGGAGCAGCGGCAAAGGTCCGGCTAGGGCTTGGTGGCTGACACCCCTCCTCAGCCAGGCGTTGCATGCTGACAGGCCTCCAGTTCTGCTTGTTCACTCTATGCTGGGTTCTCCTGTTCTAGTCACCATCACAGCTGGGCATTGCAGGCTGCCAGGCATCGGCGGACCAGTGGCAGAGGCCCGGACAGGGCTTGGTTGCTGGCACCCGTACTTGGCCAGGCATTGCAGGCTGCCAAGCATCAGCAGAGAAGCAGCAGAGGCCAGGTCAGGGTTTGGTGGCTGGCACCTTTACTTGGTCTGGAGTTGCAGGCTGGCATCGTACTCAACAGAGCTCATGAAGCTCTATTGCAAATTGGGCAAGCCTTGCCCAGTGGTTAATCTCATGGACACCCAGCCCCTGTCCACCAGTGCACTCCTCCGAGCTATGCCCGTCTACAAGAGGGAGAAGCAAATGGCTGACATGCAGTACCAGCAGCATCAGCAGCGGACATTGAATTGCCAGCGCACAGTAACTGTGACTAGCACCCATGCTTGGCTGAGCATTGCAGGCTGGCTGGCATCGGTGGAGCATTTACAGACAATGAAGTGTAACGATAACCCTTCCTGTCTGGAACGTAGGCCCCATAACCCTGATGGTGGGTCCTGGGGCCTGGAGTGGATGTTACTTAATGCAGTGGAACTATGGCTCTCTGTGAGCAGAATGACGGCTCCAGAACCCTGATGGTGGGTCCTGGGACTAGAGTGGAAGCTTCTTGATTATGTGGAATGACAGCCCTCCCTGACTGTAATGTAGGCCCCAGAACTCTGATGGTGGGTCCTGGGGCTGGAGTGGTTGGCTGTTTCTTGATGAGTTGGAGTGACAGCTCCCCATGAGCGGACTGACGGCCCCAGAACCCTGATGGTGGGTTCTGGGACTGAAGTGGCAGTGTCTAGAAGATGTGGATGGACAGATCTCCCGGCCTGTAACATAGGCCCCAGAACTCTGATAGTGGATCCTGGGGATGGAGTGGCAGCTTCTTGATGTGGTGGAATGACAGGTCTCTGTGAGTGGAATGATGGCCCCAGAACCCTGACTATGGGTCCTGGGACTAGAGTGGCAGCTTCTAGATGATGTAGATGGACAGCCCCCCGTGCCTGTATGTAGGCCCCAGAACCCTGATGGTGGGTCCAGGGGATGGAGTGGCTGCTTCTTGATGTTGTGGAATGACAGCTCCCCGTGAGTGGAACGACAGCCCCAGAACCCTGATGATGGGTCCTGGGACTAGAGTGGCAGCTTCTAGATGATATGGATGGACAGCCCCCCATGCCTGTATGTAGGACCCAGAACCCTGATGGTGGGCCCTGGGACTGGAGTGGGAGCTTCTGGATGAAGTGGAATGATGGTTCCCCATGACAGGAATGATGGCCCCAGAATCCTGACAGTGGGTCCTGGGACTAGACTGGCAACTTCTGGACAAAGTGGATGGACAGCTCCCCATGAGTGGAATGATGACCCCAGAACCCTGATGGTGAGTCCTGGAACTAGAGTGGCAGCTTCTAGATGATATGGATGGACATCCCCCTGTGCCTTTAATGTAGACCCCAGAACCATGACGATGGGTCCTGGGACTGGAGTGGCTGGCACTCCTATTTGTCCTGGTATTGCAGGCTTCTATGCATCGGCGGAGCAGTGCCAGTGGCTTGGCCAGGGCTTGGTGGCTGGAAACCCTGCTTGGCTGGGCATTGCAGGCTGGTTGACATCGGTTGAACAGGGGCAGAGGCCCGGCCAGGACTTGGTGGCTGTCACCCCTGCTTGACCGGTAATTGTAGGCTGGCTGGCATCCCTGCTCGGCCAGGCATTGAAGGCTGGCTGTCATTGGTGGAGCAGTGGCAGAGGCCCGGCCAGGGCTTGGTGGCTCGCACCCCTACTTGGTTAGGTGTTGCAAGCTGGCTGGCCTTGGTGGGGCATTCACAGACAATGATGTGAAATGACATCCCTCCCTACCTGGAACATAGACCTCAGAACCCTGATGGTGGGTCTTCGAGGGTGGAGTGACTGGCACCCCTACTTGGCTGGATGTTGCAGGCTGCCAGGCATCGGAAGAGCAGCAACAGAGGCCCGGCCAGGGCTTGGTGGCAGGCACCCATTCTTGTCTTTGCATTGCAGGCTGGCTGGCATCGGCAGAGCAGCAGCAGAGGCCCGTCCAGGGCTGGGCGGCTGGCACCCCTACTTGGCCAGGTGTTGCAGGCTGGCTGGCCTCAGTGGGGCATTCACAGACAATGACGTGAAACAACATCCTCCCTTCCTGGAACGTAGGCCCCAGAACCCTGATGGTGGGTCCTGGAGCTGGAGTGGATGGCACCCCTACTCAGCCAGGTGTTGCAGGCTGCCAGGCATCAGTGGAGCAGCAGCAGAGGCCCGTCTATCTCTGGGCGAACAGAACCAAGTTTGGAAATTCAGTTTGGTTCAGTTCAGTTCGGAAATTCGGTTCAGTTCGGAAGTTCAGTTCAGTCAACCAAACTATTCGAGTTCGGTCCAAACTCCGAACTTCCAAACAAAGTTCGGAAATTCAAAACCCATTGAACTAAATGGAATATTATCTTTTAGGGATGGGTGAACAGAGCTGAGTTGGGAAATTTGGTTTGATTCAAAAATCAAGTTTGGTTTGGAAGTTCAGTTCGGTCGACCGAACTGATCAAGTTTGGTTGGAACTCCGAACTTCTAAACTGCATTTGCCCATCCCTAGTGCTTGGTGGCTGGCACCCCTACTCAGCCGGGCATTGCAGGCTTGCATCCTACTCACCATATCTCAACAAGCTCTACTGCAAATTGGTCAAGCCTTGCCAGGTGGTGAATCATATAGCCACCTAGTAGCAGACATTGGATTGCCGGGGCACAGTACTCGTGCACAGTAGAGACAGCAGAAATGGACATTGGATTGCCAGGGTACAGAACCCATGGTACAGACAGCAGAGGCAGCATTTGCAGCAGCATCAGACATTGGATTGCCTGATAGCAGAACCCATGATACAGACAGCAGAGGCAGCATTGGCAGCAGCAGCAGACATTGGATTGCCAGGACACAGAACCCATGGCAGAGACAGCAGAGGCAGCATTGGCAGAAGCAGAAGACATTGGATTGACCAGGCACAGAACCCATGGGACAGAGGAGATGGCAGCAGCAGGATTTTCCTGTGTGCAGCACCCATGAAGCCAGGATGGTAGGCTTTGCCAGGGAAGAGCTCCCATACTGCAGCAGATGGCAGCAGCAGGATTGTTTGGGCACATTTGGATTTGTCAGGGCAGAGAACCCATGAGTCAGCAGACAGCAGCAGTGGGATTACCAGGCCAGTGGGGAGGGAGGGACAGCACCTCAGCAGCAGCAGCCCAGATTGAGGAGGAGCCCTCTCCCAAGACTGCCCCTGGCATGGGATGGCATGTGCCACTGCATCATCAATCCATGTCGAGGGGTAGCTTGGGGAACCCAGCAGTGGAAGGTTCACCTTAAGGAACAGCAACTGCTCCACCAACTTGGCCCCAAGTCTCAGGTGGTGCAATGAGCAAATGTCCCCTGCTATGGAGAACACGCGCTCGCTGGAGAGTGGAGACACTCGTTGGTGGACAGGACAAGATACCCTTGGCCACTTTGGACAGGGCCAGCCACACATTGGTCTTGCCATCCCAGTAGGCCAAGGGATCGCTGATGGGTTCAATGTACGGCTCCTCCTCCAGGTAGCACTCCACTGCTGCTGAGGCACTGTCGTACTCCCTCACATAACTGTCCTTTGACACCACCTCCACCACTGCCCTCAGCCACACTATCTGCTCTGCTGTGCATGAGCCCATGCTCACCAGAGTGCCCTGCACATATGAGCTGCTGCTGCTGCTGGCAATAGTGGTGCTGCTGCTGCTCAGCTTGCTGCTGGTGCTGTTACTGCAAGGTCTGGGGGCAGGTATAGACCCTGCTGGCTGATAGGGGTGGCTTCTCCCACTCCCACCATCTCCAGGGGCATCCTGCTGCTGCTGCCACACACTCTCCAGAGCCAGATGTGCCTGCCAGACCCTCTCCACCAGGTCACCCTTCCAGTGACCATAGAGCGCTGTCTGGTGTGCCACACTGCCCTTGACCCTGGTGTCCAGCATGGTTACCAAAATGTATTCCTTCCACTGCAGGAACTCATCAAAACTCGCCTTCAGACCTGCCTTCAGCTGCCACACCAGGTCAGCCACCTCATCCACCAGCTTCCTGCCCTGAGGGCCATAATCCTGCCCCTGGAGAATCTCCTCCAGCCTCCTGAGGACCAGAGGTGCCAACTGGCTCATGGTGGCTGTAGAGGAGCAGATGGTTTCTGTCATGGCCAGGAATGGTCTGAGCATGAAGACTGTGTGAGCCAGGAGCTCCCATTCTGTCCCATCATACCCTGGAGGTGCCCCGCTGTCCATCACCAGTTGAACCTGATGCAGAGTAGCTTTCTGCTCGAGAAGCTGCTTGAGCATCAGGAAGGTCGAATTTCACCGGGTGGACACATCTTGCAACAATTGATGCACTGGGGCACCTTTCTTGGCCTGCTTTGCCCATAGGAGGTTACTGCCCTTCTCGCTCCAGTTAAAGAAACTGGCCAGTTTCCTCCCCCACTCGATCAGGGAGCTAAGGGTGCCTGCCACAATCCCCTTCTACCCCAAGCCCAGAGTGTCCCTGACTACCAGTTGAAGGGTGGGTGCGGTGCAAGGAATGCTGGTGAAGCGCCTCTCATGGACTGCCCTCAATATGTTGGCCGCGTTGTCCATCACCACACACCCCTTGGTGAAGGGTGCGCCTGGCATGACCCACTCCCTCACCATTCAGGTCACAGATGCCTTGATGTTGCGAGCAGTGCGGGGGCCATCCATTACTTCTGCCTGAAGCAGGGCCCACCTATACCCTGCTTCGGGACCCCTCCTGCCACTGCCAAATGCTGCCTCCATGTCCTGCCACCAGTGCGCCATCACTGCCAGGTAGTCATGCTGCGTGTTCTTACTCAATCACAAGTCTGTGGTGAAGTGGACGGTGGCATCCCCAGTCCTTGCCAGCTGCTCCCTCACCCGCTCCTTTAAAACCTGGTACAGGGCTGGCACAACCTGCTGACTCAGGGTGGTGCGCGAGGGCAGCTTAACCTGGGGGGTCAGGAAGCCAATCAGGTGCCTAAACCCCATTTCCCCGACCACCGAGAAGGGCTGCTCATTCAGTGCTATCATTTCCCCCAACATGTGCATGGCTTTCAGGTGAAAGCCATGCCATCCTCCATGTCCTGCAACTGCCGATGGACTTGGCAGCTGCGCCCACCCCAGCTCCTCCATGGTGCACTGCTGTTGCTGCTCCCTTCTAGCAGAGATACTGCTCCTGCTGCTAGAGGCAGCTGTTAGAGCAGGATGCTTGCCCGCTGATGGACGTGGATGACTGGCCGCTACAGTCAGGAACCCACTGGTGTCCACTGCCCCTGCCTGCCCGCTTAGCAGCACAGTGCTGTGGCATCCCTTGAGGTGCCTCGCCATGGTATTTGTGCCAAGATTGGTGAGCACTTGCCCACGCTTCACCACCTTCTGGTACAAAGTGCACTGCACCTCCCTGGGATCATCCGCCCGCACTAACTTAAAATGTGCCCAGTCATTCAGCTGTGGCTGCCCTCAAAGGCCCCGTTGGGAGGGTCTTGAAGCAGCTAGAGTAAGCTATGCAGAGTCAGCTTCAGAAGTCCCTGCTGCTGGTACCGGTGCCGCATGGGGTTAGTTACTAGTCTGGGAGAGGGGGTGGGTAAGCCTTTTCTGCTCGGTTACTGGGCTGGGGGAGGGGGAGGCTTTCACTGACACACACACACACCAGCCCGATGTGGGGGAGCAGGGTAACGTAGGCATGGATCCATTAACTTCAGTTACGAATCCATGCCCCAGATTAATGGTAACGTGGGCATGCAACCCACCATCAAACGCACATGTTCACTATTTTCATGTGAGTTTCATGAAAATCAGCACGTGGGCAAGCAGCCAGAGTGGCTCCACCATTGTAACTTTAATGGTCCAACACATTCTGCTCATCTGCCCCCATCTTACTGCTGCACACAGTGTGTTTTTACAGAGCCAACCACACCCTGCTGACCCTGTCCACCACCTTGCCCTGTTTCTGGATGATGAAGCTAATTTTACTATACTTTAAAAAAAAAAATTAAGGCTTTTGGGTGGTTTTTAACTTCCCTTTTGAGGTGTGTCTAGTTTTGGCATGTTTTTAGCATGACTAGGTTTTGCCTTCACTGTGTGTTTTGCACAATATGACCGAATTGCCGCTGTGTCATTAACACCCAATCACCCACTCGCCCTCTTCCATGAGTCTTTGAAGATTTTGGCTTCACTTGTTCCTAGGCTGAGCATCAGGGTCAAGCTTTTGAGTCTCCTAATCACTCAGTTCTGGCCTAGTCCCGTTGCCACTAAAGCCTCTTTTCATGCCTATTTAATGCCTCAGAAGTGCTTTCAAGTGGTCTTTGATAAATAATAGTAAGTGTTATCCCAGCCGCTCAATAGCAGTACCTGCTAGAGTCTTTTTCAGCTCCCAAGGCAGCCGTTCCCCCTTGCCTTATTTTACCAGCGACAGTAATTCATTCCACTTGAGCTGACTAGCTTATTTCACATTTATTTGCACATTATGAGCAGTGTCACTCTACTTACCCTCCAGACAGTAAATGGTTTGAAAAATGCAACTGTAACAAATATTAGGCAAGGGGGAGGGGGGAGGAATGGGAGGGAAATAGGAAAATTGAACCTTTGTATTCAGAGCCCAAATAAAAACATAATGAATAAATAATGTTTTTGAATTATCTCAATCATCTGGTGTATGCAAAATCAAAGGTGCTGCATAAACTTCCCAATCTCCATTGAGAATACATTCCTCTCACTTCCCCGCCAGCTAGTTTAGCTTCTTCAATGCAGAGTTAAATAAAATATTACCCATCAGGTCAGGAAAATAATTAGTCCTGTATTATTGCCTCCTTCCTCGGCAATCAAACTTGACCCATATGTATTATGCATGCGTGCACCTTACACCTCAGAGAAGGGGGTGGGGAGTAAGGAAAGTCTATAGACACAGATGCGTTTGGGGCTCATTGTGATTTTACCCAGCAAAATTCCCGTGGATGAGGGGGGGGAGGGGAGTAGAAGAATTAGTGAAGCAAAAGAAACCAAATTTTGGACATCTAAGCTGCTGCCCACAATAGCAATTAAAGGGAAAGCAATATATTTTAGCATAATGGAGTCTAGTTCCATACTTCCATGGGAAAACATGAACAATTGAGTGCTCAAATGAGAGAACAGAAACAGACTGTCTTCTACTCATGTGGTAGGGGAGGGAGAGAGGTAAACAGTGAAAAGAGCGTGACCTCAGAACATTACAGAGCCAGAGGATTTGCAGGATATCAAAAGAATGGCATTGTGGGAAAGGAACTGTAGTGGGGCTCGGGAGTTTTGATTTCAGTTTCTAGTACAGCTGAAACAAATAGTAGATTTTATTCAAAGATATTATTTGCATTTTCAGATAGCCTTCCAAATATCTGAATGATGTACACAACCAAAACAGGTATTTCCATATCTGCTGATTTGATTATTTCATTTTGGATACTTTATTTTAGTTCAATTCTTCTGGTTATTTCAGTATTTTGGTTATTTCATTTCAGCTATTGTGCATGTTGAAAATGGCAACATGGATAATATCTGTTATCTTTTTGTTTTGTCAGATATTTGTTTCAGGGTTTTTTTTGTTTGGTTATTTCATTTATCAAGCTTTTTGATATTTCAGTTATTTAATTTTAGCAATATTAACTCTATTGCAAATGTCTCATTGCCAAAATGACATTGCTGAAATGACTGAAATATAAAATAACTTTACCAAAAAAAGAAAACCTGAAATAACCAAAACAGAATATCTGAAAAAGCAGCTGTGTGAATATCCATTTCAGCTCTACTGAGATGACCAAAGTGAAGTACTGAAATAAAAGAAAATACCAAAACAGCACAAATGAAATATCCAAAGTGCATATCTGGAATAACAGCAGCAAATATGTGCTTTGTTGAATCTGAACTGAACTAGGCAATTTCATTTCAGCTCTAACTTTGTCAGAAGTCTTGGCCCTTTATCCACCCATTCCTGAGCAAAGGTGTCTGTTCAATACAATGGCTCTCTGGTTTAGTCTGTGAGACACGAGCTACACTCCTGACCATTCCTGCTTCTTGGTCCTGGCTAGAGCTGCAATGGGTACTAAAATTAGTACATGTGGGTAATGCCCACATTTTCAGGCACCTGATGGGCTACCTGAGGATTGGTCGGGTCCCTGATGCCCAAAAATGTGAGCATTGCTCTTTGAATCTGACAAGCCCCTGCTGGAGCACTGCAGAGTTTGGCTTTGCAGTGCTCCAGCAGGGACTTGCCAGTTTCAAAGACTGATTGGCACTTCCTCCTCCTCCAGCGCTGGAAGGGGTGAAGCGACTTTTCAAAGTGACAGGAGCCAACTCAGGTGCTGTGGCTGGGCTGGCTCCTGTCACTTTGAAAGGCCAGCCAGCACTCCCGCTACTCCAGTGCCTCACAACTGGGAGGGGGGAGGAAGGGTGCACAATAGAGCAGCCCGTCAGGTTCCGTTTGGGCATCCATGGTGCCAAAACGGGGCCAGGTCAATTCAGGCACCCCTGAAACATTGGGGGGTTTGAATCTTTGGGTGCCCAGTTTCAGCTCTAGTCTTGGCCCTGTTGGGTTCCTGGTTCCAGTTCCTGTTTCAGCTTTCTAGCTTACCTTCAGTTTCTGGAAACTAATCACATGTCATGACCCACCTTGCTTGGAATCCAGTCGAGTAAATCAAAGAACTAGGACTTATGAGATCTGGTTTTAATTTTTGTCTCTGATGCAGCTTCCCAGTATATGACGTTGGAAGGATACTATGTCCCCTAACCTCTCTCTTCTTCCCCTCTTCATAGAGAGATAATATTTCATTTGTCATTTTGTCTGTTTAAATTGGCAGCTCTTTGGGGCAGACACAATTCCCTCTAGCCCTCCAGCAATGGTACCCTGATTTGAGTTAGGATCTTCAGGAATAGCTTTCAGTTTTTTGTTTGTTTGTTTTTCATTAACATTATTCAATTTTTATTTTTGCCTATTTTGTTTTTGTTAACATCTGTCATTGGAATTTGCCATTTTTGGATTACAAAAGTGACCAAATTGATGAGAGGTGCAAATTTGCCAGTAGAAATCCCAAAGGTGGAAACCTCATCCCAAATGAAAATAAATAAATAAATAAATAATCCAGTGAAAACTTCACAAGGTTCCCAAAATTACAAGAATGACCCTTGATTTCGGAACACTTGATTTGTTTCAGGACTGCTGAGAAATACCATAGGCTTTCAGTCTAAAAGCAACTTGAAAAGTTACCCAAGTTTATTTTCTTCCTAATGGTTTAGATATGAAAGGAGCAAGGAATGGGTCCTTATTCCCCTTTTCTTTTCCTTTTCAAATGCATCTTTTCTCTGCTTTCCCTCTCTGAAGTGCTTGTTCTCGTATCAAATGACATCATCTGTTCAAAACCTGCAAGCCTATTGAAGCTGTGAGCTAGCCCTAATCCTGATGCTCTTTCCTCCTTCTCTCATCTCACTTACATATCCCCATGCAGTTTGTACTTTGTTAATTCCAACTTGATTGACTGTGGACAGTCTTTGAACTCCATAATCACTGAAATACCAGTGTTTTTTAATGTAACTTAGCATTACGCTAGTGTCCTAAGCCATTGTATTAGATCTTGTAGACATCTAGATTTACTGGTTCTCTTTGTTTGAACTTTTTCTTTCTTGCAGAATGCAACCCTGTTGGTCCTTCTGTATGTGAAGGGAAATTCAGCAATTGAAAGTATAGCTCAGCCAATAAGAATAATAGTGACACAATGCAAGGCCCCAAATAATTAGCTTCTTGTCTTCTCTTTCTAATGTTATAGCAGACTGAGAATAAAGGACACTGGTACTCCATGGGCCACACTGATTATTTTTTATATTTACAGTAGATTCAGTCTGAGTCTACCATTCTTCAAGCACTGCTAATGCCTGTTTATAGTCAGAGACCATGTTATACGAGTAGGGTGGCCATACCTGCCCTTTAAAAGAGGATGCTTATGAAAAATACATGTTGCAGGGCTTCATTGGTTCCCAGTGCAGCCCTGCACCATGTATATTTCATAAGTGTCCTCTTTTAAAGAGGAGGTATGGCCACCCTATCTATGAGTAGGGAACCATATTTTTGTCTGGGCATCACATTGGTGATTTTAAAATAGCTAGTGAGCCACGCTAAAATATATACAGGTATGTTGACATATAGTCATCCAAAATTCTTTTATTTCATGTCATATTGGGTGTTTATAAATAAATGACACAATAGCCCACACCAGAAGGGCATTCAGGCCATGTTCGCTGCCATTTATTAGTGGCCCATGAGATGCATGATCCCATGTGCCACAAAGCCTACACCCATAGCAGAGTTCTGGGGCATTGCAGGTGCACCATGTGGGCCAATCCCCAATTATTAGGATGGATTCAGTCTCTGTGCGGGCAAAGCACCTAGCTTGATCCCATCAGTAGGAGGAGCATGCAGTGCACGCTCACTGCTCTTGCTCTCAATTGGGCTTCTACTGTTTAGTTTGTCTTTGGAGTGCTCAAAAACGGCTTTCAAAAGCGTGTGTGTGTGTGTGTGTGTGTGTGTGTGCAGGAAGCAAACAGCAGGGGGAGCTTCCTGGATGCAGAATTCCTTGCAGTTGTGTGTCATGATGGAGGGGAGGTGGGGGTGAAGTGTGACACCGTTTGCTGCATGAAACCCCTTGAGTAGGGGTTGCCCAGACTGAACACAGGACTTCTGAGGGCTATCCATTTATTTTCACCCGTTGAATCCATGGAATTTGAATTAATTCAGTGCCAAAACAGAATCACAAGATGTGATCCTAAATGTTTTGAAGTCAATGGCAAATCTAATATTGACTTCAATGAGTGAGGATTGTATCCATTATCTAAGACAGAAATTAAAAGAAATTTGTAGGGTATGCTCTTTATCTGTTACCTAAGGCTGTTCTTAGATGAAGGCCGCACACTCGCACCTAAAAATCATGCACCTGTGAAAAAGAGTGCGGACAGGGTTTAGATGTGTGGGGACGCGCCTGGTAGCTGGGTTTAGACATGCGGGGACACGCCTTATAGCACTCGTGCATTTTTTAAAGGCACCAATTAAAGACCTTGATGATCAAGGCCTTTTAAAAAATGCATGAGCGCTATAACACACTCTTTTTCACAGGTGCATGATTTTTAGGCGTGAGTGCACAGCGCTTGCCTAAAAACAGCCTAAAACAGAAATTAAAATAAATTTGTAGGGTATGTTCTTTCAGCACTCAAGTGTGGGAACTGAATACAGGGTTCAGATACATGAATTGGAAAGAATTTCTAAAAGCTAGGCGGGAGGGGAACTAGATTTACCATTTTCCTCTCCTCAATATATTAATGTTTGTAAAGCCTTCAGTACTGTTGCAAATGAACTGAATATGACCAAGGCTGGAGATGACTAAGGCCATTTTTAGATGAGACACTACCGTGCACTTCCACCTATCCCACATGCATTCAAACTCCCATATGAAGGTGGAGTGTGAGGGGGGTGTATGTTCTTGTGACCCACACCACTCACCCATGGCCACGCCTGGAGCAGCAGAGAAAAAGCCAGGATACTCCAAGTAGGGGCAGACAAATCTGTGCATGGGGAGGGCTCCACACGCATCCCTGGCCCATGAGAACTGGGCTGCACACCCACCCAGGGGACAGGTCCACTGACACTGTAGAGAAATAGCACCACAAAACAGTCACTCACGAACTGGTCACCAGGGGCATAGCTAGCTTGGGATGGGCCCAGGGAGAAGAAATTTTTGTGCCCCCCCCCTTTTTTTTCCTGCCAGTGGTGAAGCCGCCAGACGACCTAGGGGTGCCTCCCACCTTGGCCGGCCTAGGGGCACTGGTCTTCTGGTGCTTAGGACTTACTTGCTCTCTGCAGAGTCTGTGGCGTGGTGCTGGTGGCCTGCTGCTGGACACATCCATCTTCTCGGCTGGCAGCGAGCTGGTTTCACAGTGCACTCTGTCCCTCATGGCTCACTGTGCTGCTCACACACTGGGGCTGAGCATGACCAGCAGCAGCAGCAGTACCATTGCTGCCCCAACCCACCCGACCAGCCCTGGAGGCTGGGGGCTGGTCAGGCGGGCCGGGGAAGGCTGGGCCAGCTCAATGCGGGGAGTGCTATAGCGGGAAGGTGCCAGCGGCGGTTCCACCCAGTGGGACTGCTGCCTGGCACCTTCCCGCTCGGGCTGGGCCTCCGTCAAGCCAGCCCTGCCTGGACTGGGTCTGGACTGGTGGGGATGATTCCTTCTCCACGACGCGGCACCAGGGGGACGAGCCGAGCTGCAAGGCTTGTGAGTGTGACCTGACCTGATGCAGACTGCTGCATGGGGCCCCTCCCTGCCCACAGTTGCAACATTGTGTCAGACACAATGTTGCAACTGCAGGCAAGGAGGGGGAAGGGGTGCACGGCACGCAGCAGCCAGAAGGGCCCCAGTCAGATAAGGTGGCAAGTTAAAAAGAAAAGAAGAAAAAAAGGGGGGGAGGAGGGTGGCTTAGCTGCCTTGGATATTAGGCCCCGAGTCAGTATGGGCCCCGGGACTAATGTCCCTGTTTTTTCAATGGTAACTACTCCCCTGCTGGTCACTCCACCCCCCTCCCCAGTGAGACTATCCCACTCATGGGCCCCAGCCATGCAGGCTGTACCCCCCGACACACACACAGGTCCTGCACCTAATGCCATGCCCTGGGCACAGGAAGAAACCAGGGCCATCAGCTGCCTGTGTGGGGAGGCCCAAATGCAGGAGAAACCCATGAAATGCTACTAAAATGAATTGTTATAGCAAGACCTCTCCAAGGAGATGGTGAGGCTGGGTTACAATAGGGGCATGTCTCAGTGCTGGCAGTAGGCAAAGGGCTGGAAGAGCGGATATAAGTTGGTCCATAAGTTGGTCCATAAGAACTTGGTATCGAGCCAAGTTCAAGGTGTTAGTATTGGTATACAAAGCCCTATACGGTATCGGTCCCTCTTATCTCCGGGACCGCCTCGCCTTCCGTGACTCAGGACAAACCCTCCGATCTACTGGGGGGGCCCATCTGGAGGTCCCCCATTTAATACAGAGGGCTACCATGGAGAGTTTGTTCTCAGTGATTGGGCCACGGTTATGGAACTCCATACCAAAGGAAACCCGCCAGGTCCCAGGTCTGATCGCCTTTCGGAGGGCATGCAAGACTTGGCTGTTTGCCCAGGCCTCTGGAGGGGAGTGGGGGAGGGAGGGGTAAGTGGGGGAGATTGGTGGGGTGGGGAATTGGAGGGGAGGGAATTGGTTGGTTTTTTTAAAATTATTTTAAAATGGATGTCGTTTATAAATGATGTTGGTTTTAAAGTATTTTATTGTTTTATTGTATTGTTAGATGCCCCGAGATGCCATGGGCATGAGGGGGTGGCATAGAAATGTTAATAAATAAATAAAAATAAATATAATAGCAACCCGCTGTCTGGCCATGCAAGGTGCACAGAGCCATTTCACACAAAGCCAGACAGGTTCCTCCACTGTCCCATCCCCCTCTAGAGTGTGTGAGACCCAGGTGTCCAAATATCAGAACCAGGATCAGCAGCTCCTTCTGGAGATCCACCAGTACCTGCAGGAGCTGTATCATGTCCAGAGCGCCAGATGGAGCCGGGCCCAGGGCAGGTGCCCATGACAACTGTGGAGCAGAATCCCATTCCCCCATTCCATTGTCATATGGTGAATAAAATGGTGGCATGTTATTGCCTAATGTGCTGTCCATGTGTGTTTACCCTGGGTTTGTTCTCCGCTCCTCAGCTGGAGACAGGGTTTTGATGTCTATCCTTGTAGTTGCAGGACCCCAACCCCCCAATGCAGTCAGGTGTCCACTGGCACGGCAGCTCCAGGAACATCTGGACAGCACCGGTTTCCTTGATCCCTCCCAGCCTAGGTTTCGGCCTGGGAGACGGCCTTGGTGGCCTTGGTTGATGATCTCCATCTGGCGTTGGACCAGGGTCATCAGACCTTACTGCTCCTGCTAGACCTTTCGACGGTGTTCGACACAGTCAATCACGAGGTGTTGGTGACTCACCTGCGGGAGCTAGCCAGAATTGGCGGAATGGTCTTGGACTGGTTTTGTTTGTTCCTGGCCGGGAGAACTCACCGGGTGGTTTTGGGGGAGTGTACGTCTTCCCCCCAGGACCTCACGTGTGGAGTCCCGCAGGGTGCCATTCTGTCCCCCCTCTTGTTTAACATCTATATGCAGCTGTTAGGGGAAATCTTGAGGGGGTTTCAGGGCATGCAGTGTCGTCGGTATGCTGATGACACTCAGCTCTACCTCTCCTTTTCCATCGACCCAGGCCATGCAGTCTCCTTATTTTCCCAGTGCTTGTCAGCTGTGGGGGCTTGGATGAGGTCGAGCCATCTGCAATTGAATCCTGACAAGATGGAGATGATGTTGGTGGGCGAGGGCTTGGGGGACCTGATTGAATCTCCTCTTGTTGGGGGGGTTCGCCCTCCCATGGTCTCTCAAGTGCGGAGTCTGGGTGTGGTCCTCAATTCGCGGCTCAGCCTGGAATCTCAGGTTGTGGCCATGGCGGGGAGTGTGTTTCGGCAGTTACATCTTGTCCAGCGGCTTCGGCCATATCTCTCAGACTCTGACCTCGCCACTGTCGTCCATGCCTTCATCACCTCGAGGATGCATTACTGCAACGCTCTCTATGTGGGGCTGCCCAAGAAGCTTGTCCAGAGGCTGCAGCTGGTGCAGAATGCTGCGGCCCATCTCCTTACGGGGGCGGGTCGCAGGGAGCACATGACACCAGTGCTCCAGGCTCTGCA
Organism: Sphenodon punctatus; assembly: GCA_003113815.1. Taxonomy (NCBI): domain Eukaryota; kingdom Metazoa; phylum Chordata; class Lepidosauria; order Sphenodontia; family Sphenodontidae; genus Sphenodon; species Sphenodon punctatus. The sequence continues at coordinate 400,848 of QEPC01010816.1, forward strand.
CTGGCTGCCTATAAAGTACTGGGCCAGGTTCAAGGTGCTGGTTTTAACCTTTAAAGCCGTTCACAGCCTGGGCTCTGCTAATCTGCGGGACCCCCTCACTCCCCATGTGCCCGTGCGACCCTTGAGATCTTCCGTGGGAGTCTTTTTGGAGGTTCCCCAGGTGAGGCGGGTGGCCACTGATATAAGATCTTTTTTGGTGGCTGCCCCTGTGCTGTGGAATTTGCTCCCAGAGGAGGCTCGGTTGACTCCCACTCTCCTGCTTTTTCGGCGTGTATGTAAGACCTGGCTGTTCCATCAGGCTTTTGGCGAGGGGTATGGATGGGGTGGTGTGTGGTGTGGGGGTTTCCACACATATTGTATTTTAAATTGTTTTTTCAAAAATTATATTGTTTTTATTGAATGTTGTTCACCATCCCGGGCTGCCCTGAGGGCAGGAGGGGTGGGATGTAAATTTTAAATAAATTAATTAAATAAATAAAAAATATCACGGAGGGACCAAGGTTACTGTCTGCAATAAGATTTCATGGGAGAGGCTTCCGAGCATTCCTATGTAGGGGTGTGTGGTTCTGTTATCTGGTGGCCTTGGGGCACAGCTGCATTTGGTCACATCCCATTGGGGTGTTTGTGCATTGGTGACCTTACATGAACTGTGGCTTCAAGATGAATTTAAACTGCTCTTGGTAGACCCCTTGTCCACATGTGATGCTTATGATGTTCTGTCGCAAAGCCTGTTGCTCCTGGGACATCATGTGTGTAGCCATCATTGCCAGCAGAGGGCAAGCGAGTTGGGGTTCTTTGTTCTGGAGCCCACTGGGGATGGGATGCCAGCAGGAATGTTGCTACCATGGGAGACGAGTGACGGTGTTGCTTTGCAGATCTGTCGCCTACCCGAGTTCTGCATGTGTCTTTTTGAGGGGACTTCCCATCACCTTTGTGATCTGATACATGCCAGGTGTTACCAGAGAGAGAGGGACAAGTGCCAAGACTGCATGTGTGAGCTGTGGTTGCTCTTGCCTCCGGCTGGGGGTCCCTATCTGACTATGGAACCTACTGTAGTGGAATTGGCTGTTCTGTTAGAGATCTGGATACTGAAGGATGTTCATCTCGCTCTGGGCAGCAGGGATAATAATGACCCAAATGTCTTGGTGGAGCAGCATATGTGGTGAGAGGCTGCTGGAGAGGGATGTTTGCACTGGTGGCGTATGCGTAGGGTGTGGAGTAACCAACTGTGCTTCCTCCCCTGCTATGACCCAGCTTTACAACAATGCTCCAAGACTGTAGCCCACCTACATTTCCCATGTTGCTCTGTGTGGGGCTTTGCCTGCTTGGCTTTGCCCTTGGAATGCGCTGTCCCGATCCCTCTTCTGCAACTACCCATCTCCCAGGGGCGGTTGGTGGGTTTTTATGTTGGAGGAGCACTGGGACATTAAGACCGGCAGGCCTAGGGGCGGAGCCAGGGGAACGGTAGGCAGAGCCAAGGGAACGGTAGGCGGAGCTAGGGGGACGGTAGGCCAGTGGCATGGCATAAACCAGAAGCAAGGAGTTCCCAGGGTTAACATCGGATGGAAGAAAACACAGTCTACATGCACATCAAGCTTAAAATAAATAATGTATAAACCCCAAACAAGGAGTTCCCAGGGTTAACATCGGATGGAAGAAAACACAGTCTACATGCACATCAAGCTTAAAATAAATAATGTATAAACCCGTATAATGTATAATGTATAAATAATGTATAAACCCGACACAGGGAAACACACTGGCACAACACTGGCAAAATACAGTAGCAAGGAGTTCCCAGGGTTAACATCAGATGGAAGAAAACACAGTCTACATGCACATCAAGCTTAAAATAAATAATGTATAAACCCNGGTGGGGGAGCCAGGACATACTAGGGTGCCCCCACGACTGTGTGCAACAGTTGGGACTCAGACAGTAAGTAAGGAAGATGTTCAGATATTGCGAGTTGCGGAAGGCCCGTACAATACCCTTAGGAAGGGAAAGATCCCCCTTAAAATGGACCCCCAGGCATTGGCTTTTATTGTCTCCCCATTGCCCTCAGGACGGATACCAGCTTGGTCCTCAAAAAAGCTTATTCAATCCCATATTTCCTATATATCGGGCATTCCATTATGCTCAAATTCAATTCTAAAATATTTGGTTTTACCCACTGCTTACCCTAATTATCGTGTATTGGTTTGGTTTTCCTCTATAACAATGGTAGAAAATCTATGGCGATATGCTGATTGCTTTGCAGCAAAAGGAATAAGGCTGGTTAGGAATTATATTACCACACAGATCTACCCTTTGTTACTCCCAAAGCCTCAGGAGGGGCGATATCCTCTAGTATCAGAATCAGTAATCAGTAATGAGGGATGATGTTGGGCCGGTTAAATCCCAGACCTGTAGTGGGAGGATAATTCTTCCACCTGCTCACCGTAGTCATCCCTCGGAGGGAGCCCCTGATGGGGCTTTGGGACATGAGAAGCCTAAAGGCCAGGAAAGTCTACCAGTTCAAGGCCCCCATCCCCCAGAAACTGAGGGTAGTAGCCAAACAAGTAATGGAGGCCTTGCAGTGGAACGGCGCGACAGCATGACCTCCCCTAAAATTGAGGGTTTAAGACCCTTAATGCCTGGGTCATCAGTGCTTGAAGGAGGGGTGGACCCTCAAAATGGAATAAATCCTCTTTCTGTGTCCCAGGACCAACTGGAGCCCCCGCTTATGCAGCAAATAATTGATGACCCCCGACCCCCCGATCAGTCTAAGTGAGACAAACAGTATTTTACCATCCTACTGACTAAATACAAAAACCCCAGCCAGGAGTCCTAAATCTATGCTCATGGAACGTGGCCGGGTGGGAGCGCCATAAAACAGATCCTGATTTCTTAGCTTACCTGGGCAAATTTCATATAATACTAATCCAAGAAACTTGGACCAAACTCCCACTTGCACTTGAGGGATTTAGGGCCCATGATTTGCCTGCAGTAAACCTTAATACACGAGGCCGCCCTAGCTTTTTATTATCTAGCCTCCCGATACAAGAAATAGAGGTCATCAAAATCCCAGCTCTGGCTATGGCAGTAGTTTTTTGCCTAAACTCACAGACCTGGGTAATAATCTCAGTATACATTCCCCCGTGTAATGCGGGGTCTTTTAGACCTACCTATTGGTCAGGTTTGGATAGCTTAATTACTAGCCTAGAAGGGAAGTATCCTGAGGGTCACATAGTTGTTATAGGCAATTTTAATGCTAGACTGGGAGCTAGTGACCAGGCCCTTATTCATCACTGTGACCCCCTATCACAGGATCCTTTGGGTATTCTCTCTCCCAGAGAATCTAAGGATCTCAAGGTTAACACGTCGGGCATACGGCTGGCCACGCTCTCCAAGGCCCACAGACTATACATCCTAAATGGCTCAGGATTTGGGGACCACAAGGGGGAGTTTACATGCCTGGGTCATGCAGGTTCGAGTCTAGTGGATTATGCACTAGTCTCAGCATCTGTATTACCTCAGATAGCGGTCTTTCGGGTAGGGGAGATTCTGACCAGCGACCACATGCCACTGTTGTTGGCCCTGGGTGTTCTACCCGATAAATTTTACTCTCCCAGTATAGTCACTATGGAAGGGAGCCCCCTGGAAGTCTTGGGCTCTGCTAGATGGGATGGCCTAACCCCAGAGACAATAACAGCCCTCCTAGAGTTGAGGGAGGCCTTATTGGCCTCAGCTGGAGATAGGGGTACGGTGGTATTATATGACCAACTTATGGATATTTGTGGCCAGCATCTGAAGATCAAAGGATCTGGATGGAGGGCCCCATTCCAAGAACTAAGAAATGGGAAAAGGAACCAACGCTGGTATGATAGGGAGTACAATAACAGAAATAGGGTCCCTGGTGGATACCTTCAAAAAATGGGAAATCCACGGGTGGTGACCTGGTTCATGTAGAATTTTTAAAATGCCATAGGGAATGGTGGTTCCCGGTTCTTGCTGCCTTATTCACAGCTATAAATGCTACGGGGTAGTCCCACTGGGTTGGGGAAAGCCATTATAATTCCAATTTCTAAATCAGACTCTAACAGTAACCTAGCGAGTTATAGGCCTATCAGCCTTTTGTGTATAGTGGCTAAGATTTACGCCAAGTATTTGCTTATGAGATTTACAGACTGGCTGGAAGGGGAAGCAGTTTTAGCTAAGGAGCAGGCTGGGTTTCAGCAAGGCCGCTCCACTGTCGAGCTTTGCTTAGTGCTATATCATATAGCATCCAAATATAAAATGCGGAATGGAACCTTTTTTTGCTGCCTTCCTAGATCTGAAGGCAGCCTTCGACTCCGTAGACAGGCAACTTCTCTGGGCTAAGCTGGCAGCCTCTTCTATTGATAAGCAGCTGCTCTACTTGATACGTTCCCTGCACCATAACTCCTCAGTCTCAGTTAAGATAGACCGGCAAGGTCATTTGACGCCTCCTGTTGATACTACCCGGGGAGTTCGGCAGGGCTGTGTGCTTGCACCAGCCCTGTTTAATTACTATATCAATGATGTTGCCACCCGGGTAGTAGACCCAGAGTTTTTTCCACCTAAACTTGGTGACAGATCCTTGGGGTGCTTGATGTATGCGGACGATGTGGTCCTTCTATCTCAGACGCAGGTTGGCCTGAAGCGCCAACTGGCAGCATTTTTGTCCTTCTGTAGGGATATGAAATTAACACTCAATGTTCAAAAATCTAAAATTATGGTTTTT
>QEPC01010816.1:442817-475413 GCA_003113815.1 Sphenodon punctatus
GGTCGCAGGGAGAACATGACACCAGTGCTCCGGGCTCTGCACTGGCTGCCTATAAAGCACCGGGCCAGGTTCAAGGTGCTGGTTTTAACCTTTAAAGCCCTTCACGGTCTGGGCCCTGCTTATCTGCAGGACCGCCTCACTCCCCATGTGCCTGTGCAACCCTTGAGATCGTCTGTCGGAGTCTTTTTGGAGGTTCCCCGGGTGAGGCGGGTGGCCACCAATGTTAGATCTTTTTCGGTGGTCAGGGGTGACCCTGACCACCGAAATGTGAAATGTGCTGTGAAATTCGCTCCCGGAGGAGGCTTGGCTGGCTCCCACTCTCCTGCTGTTTCGGTGAATATGTAAGACCTGGCTGTTCTGTCAGGCTTTTGGCAAGGGGTGGAGGTGGGAATGGGGTTTTTCATATATTGGGGTACTTTTAAATTGTAATTGTAATTGTAAATTGTAAATTGTTTTAACATTTTATATTGTTTTAATGTTTTAATTAATGTTGTTCGCCGCCCCAGGCTGCCCTGTGGACAGGAGGGGCGGGATATAAATTTTAAATAAATAAAATAAAAATAAAGAAATAAAAAAAACCTGATCCCCCAGAAACGGAAATGGAATATTTAAAAAAAAAACAATATTCAAGTACCCATTCTGGTTGCAGAAATTATTCAGGTACTCAAGGAGCTAACCAAAAATTTGATTACTATCCATGAATAATAACCCTGCTATTCACTTCAGCTGTACACTCACCTATATCTCTGAAAGTTTGAGGTTCAAGTATCACTTGGTCTCCCACTAGACAGTCTATTAATCTACAAATGGGTACCAAAATATGGGTATCTGAGTAGAGGAAAATCAAAGACAGGGAGATGTCTCGATACCACTTCCTGCTGTCCTGTGGACTACAGAAACCAACATGCCTTACCCATACTAGTCTTATGAACCATATGGCTGTGACACAGGGCTCAGGAATAGATTTTACCTCATTAATACGTATGCAACACTGCACAATGTTGTGCAGCAATGGCGCACAAATAAAGGGTGCGCACCGAATCCAGAGTGCCCACAGGTGCATGCTCCACTGTCCAGGCAAGCATGACACCAGCGGTCACACATTGCACGCACCTGCTCCATCCCTCAGGCTATAGGCTGCATGAGCTCAGGGGGTGATGTCAGTCTAGGTTGCATGCTTACTGCAAGCAACTATGCTGCATGCACTGTGTGTATGTGCACCTACGATGCATGGGTTCATTGCACATCCATGAAACATAAACGACACGTGCAAACACCACAGACACTGTATAGGATTATGTCCAATGTATGATCTGAATTATTTGACTTAGTAATATTTCTTTGTATTCTAACTAAGGCATATAAGTGACAAGACCGAAGGAGATCCCAGCAGTGGGAGACATGGTGGAGTGCTGGCCAGAGAGGAGTCACTGCAGGGCTACATCTTGGCTAGCCAGTACCAGGTGAAGCTGGGCAGATAATAGGTCATGTAGGGTTAATAACGGGGCTACACAGAGAGGCAGGAAAACCTGAGGACGGAGGTTGAGAAGGGAAGTGCAGGCTCAAGGTACCCAGGAAAGCTGAGGAAACCAGAAGTTGCTCTCTGGGGACAGAGATGGATTTCCCCAGAGACTGGGAGACACAAGGCTTGTGGGAACATTTGGATATGTCAAGCAATCCCCATAGATTTTGTATGGGAAAAGAAGCACTGTAAATAAATGAGTACTAGGGCTAAAACAAAATTTCACCAAAAAATGGGAATTCCCATCAAAATCCTTGTTCCCAGTATCAGCTTGGTCAAATCAAGAGCCTCCCAGAACTCAACAGTGTCTCAGCCAAATTTCATTTCTCAATTTATTGTCTTCTTATGTGATATATGGTAAATGGAAAGTTTTACCGAGCTCGGCCCTTTTCAAAGAGGGCACTGTCAGCATCAGCACGCCAGCACCATCATTGAAAAGGGCCAAGCATGCTGAGAAAGGACCACTCAGGCCCTTTCTGAGCATTCTCAGTTGTTTTGGTTTTTTTACTTTCAAAGTGAGCAGCCGAGAAGAGACCACACATCGACGTGGAACCCCTCTGGAAGATAAGTAACCCATCCCTGACCCTCCTGCTAAGCCCCCAGGTCCCCCTAAGCACCCACCCCACTGTGACCCCCACCCCTCAGAACTCGACGAGTATTCTTTGAGGGTCTGAGAAGTGTCCTGAACACTCAGGACCGCTCCTCGAACTGTCAAACATACTCACGAGTTCACCACTAGCCTGATTCTGTGTGGACTTATTCATCCTGAGAACCACCCCATTAGAAAGGACCAACATATATAGCATAGTGTACAATACATGCTTGCAATTATTTTAAAAGGCCCGTGAATCTTTTGTGATGAGCTTTTTGAGGGGGCCTCTGAATGTGCTGTGACTAGATTTAGTGTTAGCGGTGGATTCAACAAACATGCAAGTTTCCTACTGTTTACATTGTTTGTTCTGGTCCTGGGTATTGGAGTTTAATTTGCACAAGGGCTTGTGCTCAGCCCTGGCAACTCTTCAAGACCCTGTCACTACTGATACTCTGTAAGAACCAACTCATGACTGGATGCAGAAGTACCAGCACAAGTTTGTCCCCTGACAGCAGGCGTGGGATGAGGGGGGTGATCAGCAATGCCAAACTACTGACTGTCGGCAGCAACACCAGCCCACAGTCATAACCCCATCAAGTTAAATCTGGCCCTAAGGACTCATGTTTTTTTTTTTTACCTCCATTAGTGTTTCCCTCATTAGTGGCAATGAGAAAACAAAGTCAACATGGGTCCCTGATCTGGCTCTATTCAATGGCTGAAAATAGGGGCAAAAATAGGGGCTAGTGAAATGATGGTGCTTGTCATGATATCACACACACAGCGTTTAGAGGTACTTTACCTACCACTTATCAAAGCATTTATTTTTTATTTTGTTATATTTTCTGTGGGTCATGTTAAGCATATGGAAGGATGAAGAATTATAAAACAGGTAATGTACTGGTGCTCACAGGGGAAAAGAAAAGTCAGGAGACCAAGATGGGGAGAACAGTTACAGAGGATGTCAGCAGATTGGTTATGACATGCCATGAAGACAAAAAGGCCTTTAAGAATTGAGCTAAATGGCAAGATGGTTACTGTCAGGGACTTGTGTTCCCTGCATTTTTCCTATTGGCAGCAACAGGGAAAATGCAGGGAACATTTGTCCCTGGTTGGGAAACATGAATTGAACATGGGACCCTGGTTACTCCCTTAGCACCTGCGAAGAGGTGTGAAGCATGTATGAATGTATATCTATCAGAGGGTGTTTTCAGACATGATGATAGTCTGCATTTCCACACTTTGACCCATGTGGAATTGCGGGCTACTCTCATTCTGAAAGCTTTAGCATGGAACGTTTCCCAGGCAGTGTTGGCACTTAGCCTGGGTTGTGACTCTGGGAGATCCATGACTCACAGCCCGGGCTAAGAACCATCATGGTTGGGAAACAGCCCAGACCCGGAGTTAATTTGTCTATCATATCTGATAGCCTGCTTTACTTATCACAATCTGGAGTGGTGGTGGGGGCCAGGCACCATGGCAGCCACCACTGACCTTCATGGTCACCTGTTAGACGGGAGGCGGGTCGCTGCATGCAGTGCAGGGGCGGTGACAGGCAGCTACACATCTGTGCTCTCCATGCCCCCGCCTCCCTGCCCCAGCCACTGTCACGTTTGTTCGGCAGCCAGGCTGATTCCCAGCCATATTGATGGCCACCACCACCACCCGTGTAAGTCCGTGGGAGAGGTGGGAGCTGTGACATTTGAAAGCACCGAGAGATGCATACAGTTTGCACAGTTGCTATTAGACAGTTTTTAAAGGAACAAAAAAAATGCTGGTTTTCAAGGATCTGGTTTGTCAGGTGACAGTGGGTGTTTTCAGACGTTATGGGCGGCCGGTTCACCACAGTGGATTCCCAGTGGGAGTGAACAAAACAACCACCCCCCGGGGCAAATAAAAGCCCCGAACAGATGTGACGGGACTGGGACCACGGCCGGGAATCGGGCCGCCAGATCACGTACCGGGGCAGCGCAACAGACGCTGGTTCCCAGATGTGGTCAAAACACCCAGAACCCACTGGGCAGGGGCAGGACACAGACATGGCCACCTGAGGGCAAACGAAGCAAAAAGGCACAAAAGGGAATGCCCACACAAGGGAAACAGGAAGGGAGAGGGGGAGAGAGAGAAGAGTTGGACAGGTACCACACACACTAGGCACACAGCCAGCTGAGGCACAGCGGAACACACAGAACGACCACACGCCCAGGCACATGCACACACAAGGGAAAGGAAGGGAAGGGGGGCACTCCACAGGGAGGAGGGCGGGGGAAACCCGCAATGTGCTAGGCCAGGTGGAAACCCCCCTAGCAGAACAGTCCACACAGGCACCCCCACAGNGGGGGGGGAACCCGCAATGTGCTAGGCCAGGTGGAAAAAACCCCAGCAGAACAGTCCGCACGGGCACCCCCACAGCAATACTGGCAGTCCTGGAATGGGGCCCCAGGATCTCAGGACCAAGGCACAGCAGGGGCCCGCAATGCACAGGGAGCCGCCCGGGAAGGATCCAGGAGGCACTCGGAGACCCCTCCACCGCTGAGGGGCAGGTGTTTGGCAGGCAGGACAGCTGGTGCAGCACTGCAGGTCCAAGGACGCACCCACCCCCCAGAGGAAGCACCAAGGGCCCTGGAACTCCCTGGTCACACAAGCACACAGGAGAGGAGGGGTGTGGGCAGCAGGTGGCAGTGCTGGCAGGTGGGGACAGGTCACTGGACACAGCTGGGTCATTGAGGCCATGCATACTGCGCCTCCTTACCGTGGAGGTGCACCTGGATGTCTGGCTGCAGATTTCCCTGGTCTGGAGAGCTGCAAGGGCCTTCAGGGCACACCACAGGCACAGGAGAGACCGTGCTCGCCTCAGGGCACAGAGGGTCTCCGGGGCAGATTGGCAGGTGGTGAGCCGAAGCCGCACCTGGCCTGCAGTGCTCCGCAAGGCTGCCAGGCACCTCCTGTGGGCAAGGGAGATCATGCATCAGGCAGCCCTGCTCACTCTGCCCATTGACAGATGCCTATGGGTCACAGAGTGCCCACAGAATTGGTGGGCTAGGGCGCTGGCCCAGTAGGAAGAGCCAGCCTTGAGGGCCCACTTCAGGATGAACAAGCGCACCCTGCTCTGCCTAGTGGAGCTCCTTACACCCTGGCTGGAGCGTCAGCACACCTCCATGCGGACCCCCATACCCATGGTCCAGCGGGTGGCAATAGGGGTCTGGGCAATGCCCGATTCCTGCCGGTCCGTGTCCCAGCACTTCAGGGTAGGGCTCAGCACTGTCGCCTGTATCCTCCGGGATGTGTGCGAGGCGGTGGAGGACGTGCTCCTGGACAGAACAATCCAGCTGGTAGACCAGGGGGCCGTGATGGCGGGATTTGTGGCCGGAGGCTTCCCCAACTGAATGGGAGCCATGGACGGCACCCACATAGAGATACTACGCCCCTGGGGAGGCGCTAGAGTATGGGAACAGGCACGGGTATTACTCCCTGCAGTTGCAGGGGGTGGTGGATCACTGGTGCCAGTTCATAGACATCTACACGGGGAACTCTGGCCGCAGTCACGATGCCAGGATCATGGCCATCTCCCCCTTCTATGCTCGGATGTTCCGGGGGGACTTCGCTGACATGGGCATGAGCTGGATCGAGGGGGTCCCGATGCCCCCTGTATCCTGGGGGAGCCTGCCTACTCCCTGACCCAGTGGTTGATGAAGGTCTACCCTGTACCATGGACCCTGGAGGAGGTGATATACAATACCTGCCTGTGCTCCAGCTGGACCGTGGTGGAGCATGCCTTCGGGGCCCTCAAACAGCGCTGGAGGGGTGTTGCTGAGCGGCTTGATTACACTATGGCGACCTTGGCCCTGGTGATTGGTGCCTGTTGTGTGCTCCACAATGTATACGAGACAAAGGGGACAGCCCTGGAGTACCCCGAGCCCCACCGGCACCCTGGTCCGGTGCCCCTGTACGTGAACGCCGAGAATCCCAGGGAGTTCCATTACGCTAAGTGGATCCGGGATGCCCTGGTGAGGCATATCGCCCGGGGGGCCCAGGTGTGAGGCCTTCCCCCCGCAGGCCCACCCCCTGGGGTACCGTGGCCTTGCCCCTGCACGGTTTCCCCCCCTCCCCCACAAATGGGCCTGGCAGCCATTATAGTGCAAACACCATTTATTGCACCCACGTGTACACATCCACCCTGACTCTCCACCCAGGTTGTGCCCTGTCCCCTACAGTGCTCCCCATCAGAAAGCCCTCACCCTCCCACCCCTTCCCCCACTCCTCATTTCCTTGGTCGTCCCCGTGAGCGCCCGGTGGGGGCCATAGTGTCCTGTGCCACCTCCTGGTCCAGCAGGGGGGCCACCAGTGGGGGGAGGGGTGGGCCGGGACCCAGGGTGGCCCCCTGGGAGGCTTCACCCTCCAGAGTGCAGGGGGCACCGGGAGGTGGATGTGTGGCCGCTGAGGGCGTGGGGCCAGCTGGGGCACCTGGGTTGAGGGCGGGGCCACCGAGGGTCCCGGCATTGGGACCTGGGCAGGCAGGGTGCCTGGGGTGCACCTGCCATCACATAGGCACACATCGTGCCGGCATGCAAGAGCAGGGAGGTCCCAATATCGTGGGACCTATCCATCTTCACCGAGTGTTCCCGCACCATGCCTGTGATGGCCTGCTCCAGCCTACCGAGCACCTCCACCTGCCTGCTGTGTTCCTGGCATGCCTGGGAGGGTGAGTCCGATCCTGCCCCTTGCCCAGGATGGGGCAGGGGCCCCTTGGGCCCCCGGGCATCTCTCCCGGCCCCTCCCCAGACCATCCCACCCTCCGAATGCCCGGGGACCCCCTCTCTGCACCCCAAATTGCCCTCCCTACCGGACCGCCTGCCTCACCTGGTTCCTGCACCTGCTTGCTGGGCTCCTCAGTGGCTGCCTGCTCAGTCACCTGGGTTTGGTCCCGGGGTGTTCTGTGACCTGCAGGTGAGGAGGTGGGATTGTGGGTGTAGGGGTGTGCGGTTGTGCGACCTGGGGAGGGCCCCCCTCCGGCCTTGCCTGTGGGGGGCTGGGGCTGGCCCTGGCCCATCTGTCCCCACCCTTGGCCCTTGGCCCCATGGGCCCGGTCCCTCTCCCCTCCAGGTCTCCCACTTACCCTCAATGTTGGTCTCTGATTCCACCGAGGCCGGCCCCTTGGTGTGGGAGTGCTCCCACATGGACCACTGGCTGAGGGTGATGAGGGTGCCGGCCTTGGACTCCGCATGCCAGGCCTGGGGGTGTGTGCTCTATGGGCTGCTGTTGGGGGGGCGCAGGTTCCGGAGGTCCCGGGGTGTTCCTCCTGGGGGTCCGGTGCCCTTGAACTCGTGTCTACTAGAGGGCGGCGAGGGGAGGGGGTACTGTGGCCTGTTCCCTTCCCTGGACCACAGTGCTCCCGACAATCCTTGGGGCGACTATGGACCCCTTCATGTGCAGGATGCGGTCCAGGGCATCGTAGAATGGGGCGGTCCGGGCACTGTGTCCGGACTGCCTATTGTTGTCCCGGATGGCCTTGTACCCCCTCTTCAGCTCCTTGGTCTTGGAGCAGCACTGTGTCATGGTGCGATGGTGCCCTGCCACCTCCATGTCCCTAACTAAGTCCTGGTAGGCATGCTGGTTGCACTGGTTGAGCGCAAGCTCCAGATGGTACTCCAGGGTCTCCCATATCCTTATGAAGTCCCGGGTCTCCTGGAGCCCCCACTGGCCCCCTCTGTGGTAGGCTTTCCTCCTTTGTCTCTACCGTGGGTCCTCCTCCTCCTCCTCCTCCTCCTCCTCTTCCTCCGGTGTCCTCTGGGGGCTCGTCTGCCTGGGCCCTTTTCCATGTCTGTGGGGAGAGGGGGTGGGGGGTATAGGGTTTGGTGCAGGTCTGGCCCCCTCTCAGGGTGCCCCTTCCCCCTCCTCCCTGCCTGGCACCTGGGCATGCCCCGTGCCCCCCATGGGTGCCCCTGTGCCTCCTGTTCCCCTCCACTTGATTCCCCTTACCCGTTTCCGGGGTGCCTCCGCCTCCCCCGGTCCGGCTGTTGTCCCCGGGGCATCATGTCCCGGCTGCTGTGGGTGTTGTCCCTGCACCTCCTGCATCCTCAGCATGACCCCCTGCTCCCCCTCCTCCGCCTGTGCTCCCTCCACCGCTGCCCCTGCCTCCTTCTCCTCCTCCACCATCGCTTTCTCTCCCACCGCTCTCTTCCACCTCCCTCCTCGCTCCATCCCGCCATGCTTGCCTGCTGTGGATTTCCCTTTAAATCTCCCTCCGGTGGTTGTGTTGTTGCTGGTTGCCTGGCAGCGACGCTGCGTGCATTGTCCACGGCTGGGGATCGTTTCCTTTGGTTCCATCGGGTGATTGGCATCCAGATGTTACTTTTCGTTGGTTCCCCGTGGGGATCTCTTTGACCACGCTTCCCGGGATATTCCCCCGGCTAGCCCGGGAAGCGTGGTTGAAATTGACCCCATGTGGGTATTGAGTGTGGTGAACATCTGGCGGGCGCCGAACAGACGTTCTGGGCTCTTTGGTCCCACCACGGAATTGAGCATGGTTCACTCTGGTTGAGTGTGATCTCGTAACGTCTGAAAAGACCCAGTCTTCCCTTCTTAATTCCATAATTTGTTTTCATAGGAAATTCATTCTATGAAGTTTAAGGAGAATGCTTTGTTACCTCAATCTGCCTTGATCACAATAAATGAATGAATAAATAATATAAGATCATCAGCATAAAATAATTGAATAGGGACTAGCAAAGATTCAGCTGTCCTAGGCTGAACCTAAAGCTTGTGTTGAAATGTTGTTGTGTTGCTCCTATCAAAATGTTGTCCGATGGGTTTGCCCTTTAGAAAAAATAAGGCATATAAACAACAGAGTTCTTTGGATGTCAGTGATCAAAAGTAGTCTCTATGCTTGTTTGGTTATTCTATCCTAATCCTTTTAGAACCTCAACCCTGCTATGGCATTCCTCTTTGTAGTGTGTGTGTACCATGTATTCTGAATGCTCCTTTCTAATAAAAGACTGATCTTAAAAGTCCATACTTGCCTGGACAATCCTTACTTAGGCAAACACTCTCATTCTCTCCTTGGCTCCCTTGGTCCTACTTATAGTAAGGATTACACATGAGCAAGGATTGCAGGATCAAGCTTCATGTTTCTTATCAAGAGCATATTTTCAAGAGCATGGGCACAAAATAAACACTAAAGCCAGCTCTTTGTACGTTCTGGGATGTAGTTCCCATTGTCTGCTGCCCTGAATATTGGATAAACTCTAGGAGAATTTTAAAAAAAACAAAAAACCCTACAGATTTTATATTCACGAATATTAGTTGTATAATTCGCCTGTATTAATTAGTCTGTATAATTAGCCTATAAATATCCATCACTGAAATGAAATTTGCATATATCTGTTAATTCAGATATTTCATTTTTGGATAATCCTTCTATTTTAGTTATTTGCTACTTTATTGCACCATTGCCAAAATAGCATAACTGCTATTTGAGGATTATTTCATGATATTTCATACTGTTTGATATGATGTACCGAAATACCAAAATAACTGAAATACTGAAATAACTGAAGTAACCAAAACAAATATCTGAAACGCATAAACAAGGTGGAGATTAATAGTTCTTTGTATCACTTCACTGCAAGCAATTCAAAGAGGCTACATTTGTCAGATATGATATTTGACACAGGTATTCGTTTCAGCTCCAGCATAAACTTGCATTGTAAAGAAATGCAAAATCTGAGCTGGGTTTTGATACTTGATATTGGATTTTAACAGATGAGACAGTAGCTTTTAATTGCCCACATCAGATGGGTGGCCACCTGCCCATCTATTAGGTAGCCACTAGATGTTCGCCTTCACCTGCCACACCCCTGCTCCAAAGCCCCCATTCATGGCATTGTTCCAGAGAATGAGGAGCCTACGCAGGTGCATGCTGGCTAAAGTGGATGAATGCATGCCCACGTGGTCACCTTCCATCTATTAGGGTGCATGTAGCCTCTGTGCATGTATAGATCCACCAGGACCATAGAGTCATGGGTGGCGTGCCTAGAGTGGTTTGGGGAGTGAGAGCTCCCTCCACTCTTTCTCTCACAGGCATTGTTCCTGTTTACTAAGAAACAAGAAAATGGACAAAAGCCAGAGTGTAAACAGCTTCCTGTAACCAGGGGTCATCATGGCTGTGTGTCAGAGGAGGAGGGAACATGGCACCTGCCCATCTATCCCATTCGCTGTGTGTAAAAACTGTGGCCATTTTTTAAAATGGTGATGCCAGGTGGGTGGTACATGGGCATGCCGGTGCGTGCACGGTGGGTGGGCGGGGCATGCACATGGCCGTACATGCATCCCCATTCGCCCCCCACTCATTCCCATGCACGGAGCAACCTGCATTTTCCCTGGTTGCTCCATGTGTGGGGCGTGAGTGGGGATGCATGTTAGGTGGGAGCACACATGCACCCCCACTCACCATATGCACATGTGCTGTGTCCTTCACACGGGCCTCTCCCACTCATGACCACACAGATTTCTGCGTGTTCGTGAGTGGGAGAGACCCATGTAAAAAGGTCCTGTGAGTGGGCTCCCTGAAGTGACCCCCAGAGTCCAGCTAACCTTTCATTTGTTTTCATCCATTGAAATCGCAATGTGATGTACCACCTCTTTCTTATGCGCTAGAGGGAAAACATAACCAATCAGATTTGTTCACCTATTCTTCAGTGGTGCTTTGTTTGAGGAATAGTCCCCCTGAATGTGCTTACTTCTAGAGACAAGGCACAACCAGGGACCATTGTTCACTATGGTGTTTTTAGACAAGTGCCTCTCCCCACAGATTACCCACCCATCACCCACCCATCATGCAGGTTCTAGGGCCACATTGGCACCCCATGCAGCCCTGCAACCTGCATAATGGGTGGGGAGGCGCTTGCCTGAAAGCACCCTGTTTTCCTCATTGCCACCAATAGGGGAAATGCAATGAATATAGGCACAACTCACAGGGAAGAATCTGCCCCTCCACTTTAAAGTAGAGAGAGTCCAACTTGTGTTGGGAGCTATGCTATGCCACAAGGACATAGATCACTGAAAAGGGAAGTCCTTTGCTATGTTTGCGTTTCAGTTTGAGGTCATATGACTGGGCATTTGAGAATATGTGCTTAATTAATGTATTGCTTTAGCCTTGATGAAAACCACTGTATACATTCTGCAGAAATCAAACCTATCCACAGTGTGTTAAATTATTACATTATAAACCATGTTGTACTTGCACAACTTTATTTGTTTCATTAATGATCGGTATAGCTTATTGTATTATTGGTCATACTTGAAAGCTGTAGCTGTGAATTTATACAGGCCTCTAAAATATTACATTTTTCACCCCTTTCTCAAACTGATCGAATGGCAAAATCAATTGATGTGGCAAAGGCAATAATGTCAGATCAATATGAGTATAAAATTTATTGTGGTTTTTTCATGGCGTATAAAATTAGAATGCACCGTTTGTGAATGTTTAAACTTCTGGGATCCAGACTGCAACTTTTTGTAATATACACATTATAATAGTTTGCATAATATAATATAATATAATATAATATAATATAATATAATATAATATAATATAATATAATAATTAATAAAGCTTCAGCTGCTATAAACTGAATGTATTCAAATTTCCACGTAGGTGTTTTGTGGATTTCCAGTGCAATCCTCTAAACAGATAGAACTGGTGCTAGCATTTATTTATTTAGCCTCAAGTGTGAGTTACCACCTGCTCTAAGGGTATTTTTAGAAGTGATGTTACCATGCTTAGCCACACTTTACCACACTTAACCTCACCAGGGGTCACAACCACCATCGTGTCTGTTCAGCGACCCCCAAATTTCACCACGCTTTGCCCCAATCCGTGGTAGCAGTTACCATCATTCATGATCTTTAAAATCATGGGGAACAGCCTGTGGTAAGTGCTTCCATGGTTCTGGACAAAGTGTGGTAAGGCACACCATCATGTCTGTTCCGGATACCGGCCAACCCTGGAGCGGGCTGGAAGCCAGATTGAGTCTAAACAGGGTAGCGTTACTTCTGAAAATACCCTAAATGTTCTGAGGATCATGCCTTGGTTTCTTAAAAGTGTTTGCCAAATGGTTTAAGCAATGCAATGTCTGATTGTAATATGTGAGGATGCTGAATTTAGAAAATGGGAGGATCTTGAATAATTTAAAATAATTAGGATCTTGGTCATCATTCATTTCCTAGGAGGCTTTTATTACAAAAAGGGTGCTTAGCTTATCTTTGGGTGTTTTCAGATGTGACGCAGTCCGGATTCACCACAGTGGATCCCCAGCGGTGGTGAACCGAACAACCACCCCCCATGGTCAAGGAGAGTCCCGAACAGACGTGACGGGAGCGGGAACATGGCAGGGAATCGGTCTGCCAGATCACGGCCTAGGGCAGCGCAACAGATGTGATGCTGATTCCTAGCCATGGTCAAAACACCCAGAAGGCACTGGGGAGGGGTGGGACGCAGACATGGCCGGCTGAGGGCAAATGAAGCCAAAAGTGCCCACAGGGAATGCCCACACATGGGAAATGGGAAGGGAGGGGGAAGAAGGAGAGGAGCTGCTGAGGTACCACACACAACAGGCACAGTGACATTGAGGGCACAGTGGAACACACAGCACAAACACACGTCCAGGCCCATACACACCCACATGGGAAAGGAAGGGAAGGGGGCACAAAGCAGGACAGACAATACACACAGCACAACGGGCACAGGGGGTGAGGGGGGGCAGCGGGACAGGACAGAGGGGGGAGGGAATGGCCCAGGGGCAGGACCGGACACGGGGAATGGCAGTCAGACCCCCAACATCAGCACAGGCTGCACAGGCACCCCCACAGCTACATAGTCAGTCCTGGAATGGGGGGAATCCTAAAGGTCAGGGTACAGGCACAGGGGGAGGCCACACGGAACAGGCAGAAGCCCAGGCATGGTTCAGGAGGCACAAACAGACCCCAAGCACTGGTGGGGGTGCGATGGAGGGGAGTTAGGAGAGCCGGAGCAGTGCAGCCTGTCCAAAGGCACAAACACACACACATCCTGGGAGGATGCCATGAGGTGCAGTCCGGGGGCCCCAGAACCGCAAGGTCACACAGGCACCCAAGGGGGGGGGCTGGTGGGACTGGAGGGAGTGCAGGCGGACGAGGATGGTCAACAGCATCCAGGGGAGCCAGGGGCCAGTTCAGAGAGCAGGACACAGACACTGGAGACAGCAGCCATGGAGGGGAACACCGGTTGCAGAGGCAGATGGGTGGGGGCTGGAGGGGGCCCAGAGCCACAGGCCAGGGCAACAGTACCCCAGGAATCTGGCAGCACAGCAGCATGGCCAGGACATCAAGGAGAGAGCAGGCAACAGACCACGACAGCCGGGTGGAGGCGGGAGCTCACAGCGGGGCCAGTAACTGGAGTCAGGAAGGCACAGGGGGACTCACAGCCCAAACACACGTCCAGGCCCATACACACCCACACGGGAAAGGAAGGGAAGGGGGAACAAAGCAGGACAGACAATACATACAGCACAATGGGCACAGGGGGTGAGGGGGGGCAGCGGGACAGGACAGAGGGGGGAGGCCCCCAGCATTAGTGGCTGGGGGCCACTAAGGGGCCAGGGGCCGGGTGGCCTGCCAGGTGAACCAAGTGTGGCCAATGGAGCATGCCCCGGAGGTACCCCAGCACTGACATGTGGTGGGTGACCAGGTAGTATGCCTCAAACAGATCCTGCATGGAGATCCCCAACTGCACATCGGAACGGGACCACACACCTGACAGTGCCACCAGCTGCACCGCGGAGGGCTCCGACAAGCAGGAGTCAGAAGCAGGGGGCCACGGGAGGTGACCCAGCTCCAAAATCCCATGACACACAGCCCCACAAGAGCACTGGTACCCACGGGCCCCGTGAACACAGCCAAAATAGGACATGGTCAGGGCAGGGCCCCCCTCCGCCAGGCAGACCATGTAGGCAGCCAGGCTGCACACAGAGAGGGCAGGCATGGTGTCTGCCGCAGACCACCCCACATGTGAGCATCTCATATCTGGAATGCGCCCATTGGGAAAGGGAAGCAGCCCCAGAGTCTCAGTACGCAGACGGCAGTCACAGGCGCCAGCCTCATAGCCAAAGTAACAAAGGCCAGAGCTCAGGATTGCATAGGCACCCGAAAGGCTATCCGGGCAGCTCAGAAGCAATTGCACAGTGGGGGTATGCCACAGGTCTCACAGGGCCATGGTCTTGTGGAAGGTCCACGTATGGGGGGCCCCATGGGGGCCTGGAGCCAGGAGCCAGGTGGAAGCGCAGTCAGCCATGGTCCAACAAACCAGGAACACTGACACCATGGACAGGGGACCCCACATTCCCCAGAGGGGTGGGAGGGGACACAGGGGAGCCTCAAGGCCAAGCGATAAGGTCACGGGCCGCAACAAGGCATGGCAACAGAGCGAGGCATGGGCCATGGACCCTGCACAGCTGCAGGAACTGAGCACACAGACAGGACAGTCGACACACTAATCAGGTCAGCAAGGACACAATGTTGCCAGCACAGAGGGGTGGGAGGTGATGACAGAAGGAGTGCAGCTGCCGCCAGCATGTCCGGACGCACTTTGGTCCATGCGCAAGACCTCATGCAGGGATACCAGGTGCGCCAAATCAGACTCCCCCGGCGCCCAGGCCCATCCGCCCTGCTGGAGGCGGCCAGGCCAGTTGGGAGGGGGCCGCCCCGGGGCTACACAGGTGCCCCCGCCCAGTCTCAGGATCACAACCCGGGGGCAGGGCACTATGTGTCCCAGACTATAATGGGGCCAGCTTCACCCCACCCAGGGAAGAAGGCACCATGCAGAAAGACAGGTTGGGCACCTGCGGAATGCACCTAGTGCTCTGTGCAGAGTGGTATCATTCTCACACCAATCAGCTGCGCATCCTGACCGCAGAGTTGTACCTGGGCACCCGCCTGTGGGTTAGCTTGGCCTGGAGCACTGCAAGGGCCCAGGGAGCCCACCACGGCCACAGGCACTCCCTGGCCTGGATCAGGGCTCAGCGGGTGGCTGGGGTGGACCGGCAGGCCCTGATCCATGGCCGGAACAGGGACGTTGTGCTCCGTGAGGAGGCCGGGCACCTCCAACGATGGAGGGAGACCATGCGGTGCACCATCCTCCTCACTATGCCCATTGCCTGGCGGGTATGGGTCACAGAGCAGGCACAGGCGTGGTGGTCCCAGGCGCTGGCTCAGTGGGATGAGGCCACCTGGAGGGCACACTTTTGGATGGACAAGCTCATCCTACTACAACTTGCAGAGCTGCAGATGCCCTGACTGGAGCAGCAGCACACCCCTATCAGCACCCCCATTCCCATGGTCCAGCGGGTGTCCATCGGGGTCTGGGCCCTCACAAAGGCCAACTCCTGCCAGTCATTCTCCCAGCACTTTGGGGTCAGGGTGAGCTGAGCACCGTTGCCTGTATTCTCCGGGATGTATGTGAGGCTGTGGAGGGCGTGCTCCTGAACCAAACAATCCAGCTGGTGGACAAGGCAGCCGTGATGGCTTCAGGGTTCCCCAACTGCATGGGCACCCTGGACAGCACCCACATAGAGATCCTGCACCCCTCTGTTGGGGAGGCCGTGGAGTATGTCAACAGACACGGTTACCACTCCCTGCAGCTTCAGGCTGTCATGGACCACCGGGGGAGGTTCATAGACATCTTCATGGGCAACTCTGGGTGCAGCCACGATGCCCGGATCATGACCATCTCCCCCTTCTATGCTCAGATGTACTGCAGGGACTTTGCAGACATGGGTATCAAGGGGGTGCTAATGCCCCCCTGTATCCTGGGGGACTCAACCTATCCCCTCACCCGGTTGCTGATGAAGGTGTACCCGGTTGCCTGGACCCCGGAGGTGGTGCTGTACAATTCCCACCTGTGTGCAAGCTGGACCATGGTTGAGCGGGCTTTTGGGGCCCTCAAGCAGCACTAGAGGAGCCTCGATGGCCGGCTGGACTACACAGTGGAGACCTCGGCCCTGGTGATAGGTTCCTACTGTGTTCTGTACAACATGTGCGAGATCGATGGGGCTGCCCTCAAATACCCTGTGCCCCGACGCCTTCCCGGCCCTGTTCCCCTGTATGTGAATGCAGAGAACCCTCAGGAGTATCGATATGCCAAGTGCATCCGTGCTGCCCTGGCAAGGCATATCAGTCAGGAGGCCGAGGCATAAGGGTGCTCAACCCTGACCCCACCACCCTGGGGCCCCTACCGGTTCCCTGGGTGAGCCCCTCTACATCCATCAGTCCGTCCCTACCCGCAGGCCCATGAACAGACCGAAGGAGGCAGTAGTGGTGCCCTGGCATTTATTCCCTCACCCATGTACATGTGCCTTCTAGACCGCCACCACCACCCACTGCACAGGTTCTGTGGGCCCCCCTCTGACTGCCCTCCCCTTTCCCCCCTGCCCCCTCATCCCTGCATCTCTGGGTCCTCCCCCTTGCCCGCCCTGTGGGTGCCACAGAGCTCTGGGACCTCCCCTCCCCCCGCTGTCCATGTCCCCAACGGTGTCCTGGGAGGCCTCGGTGTCCAGTGGAGCAGGTGGTTGTGGGAGGGAGGGAAGACCCAGGATCTGAGGGCCCCCCCTGGGTGGCTGCTCCCTCTGGAGGCCTACAGGGACCAGGAGGCAGATGCGCAGCCCTAGTTGACGGGGTGGCCGCTGGGGTGGTTGGGGAGGCAGTGGGAGCACAGGGGGGCACAGCATGGGGCCCTGGGCAGGTAGGGTGCCCGGAGGGACAGCTGTCATCACATAGGCACTCATGGTGCCAGCGTGCAGGAGCAGGGAGGTCCCGATGTCGTGGGACCTATCCATTTTAGCAGAATGCTTCTGCACCATCCCCTCGATGTTCTGTTCCAGCCGTCCAAATGCCTCTACCTGACTGCTATGGTCCCAGTGCTCCCGCCTCTGTTCCAGGTGCACCTCCACCTGGAGCCTCCGGTCCCTTGCCTCCGCCTGTTGCAGGGATTGCTCTGTGGCCACCTCCATGTGATCCATGGCTGCGATCATCTGCTCCCCCTGTTCCATGGTGTTGTGGATGATGTCCTCTGCCTGGTCCTCCCTCCGGTGCTGTACCCATGCCCGGTGATCCCTCATCCATTGTGCTGGGAGCATGGGTTTATGGGACCCCTTGGATTGGCCTGTAGAGTACACAGAAGTT
Organism: Sphenodon punctatus; assembly: GCA_003113815.1. Taxonomy (NCBI): domain Eukaryota; kingdom Metazoa; phylum Chordata; class Lepidosauria; order Sphenodontia; family Sphenodontidae; genus Sphenodon; species Sphenodon punctatus. The sequence continues at coordinate 460,142 of QEPC01010816.1, forward strand.
ATGGGGTGGCTGCCCTGGCTGGCCGCACCCTAGGCAGGGGCACGGCTTGGGGGGTAGCAAGGCCCCCACCCCCTTCTGCGGCCAGTGCCCTCCCCCATCACCCTGGACCCACCCCACCTGGCGCTATATGACCCGGGTCCCCCTCCCGGCTTCCTTGTGGGCCCCCCCTCATTGCCGGTGTGTCTCACCTGGGACCTCCGACTGCTGAAGGGGCTTCTCCCTGCCGGCCTCCTTGCCCACCTGATTCGGGTGCTGGGGCATGCCATGCCCTGGAGGGATATGGGGGGGGGTCAGCGGAGGACTGTAGGTATGCCTGGGCACCCCCCATGCCCCTCTGCTGTGGGACGGGGTATCAGGGGTGGACGGGGCCACCCCCCTGCCCAGGAATCTCTCCTCACTCCCCTCACCCCTGGTCCATCTCCCCTCCCATCTGCCTGCTTACCCTCGATGTCTGTCTCCGATCCCTCCAAGGCCGGCCCCTCCGTGTAGCTGGGGGCCCCCAGCGACCACTGGCTGAGAGTGATCAGTGTGATGGCCTTGGAGTCAGCCTGTCCGTCCGGGGGGGTGGGGGCTCTCTGGGCTGGTGTTGAGGAGGCCCTGCTTGTCTGGAAGGTCCCTGGGCATTCCTCCGGTGGGTCATGGGCCCTGGAGCCTGTGCCTTCTTGTGGGGAGGGGAGGGAGTACCTCAGCCCATTCCCTGCCCTGGATCATGGCACTCCCCATGAGGCATGGGGATACTATCGATCCCTTCATATGGTGGATACGGACCAGGGCATCATAGTAGGGGGCGGTGCGGGCTCCATTTCCAGACCGCCGGTTGTTGTCCCGGATGGCCTTGTACCACCTCTTTAGCTCCTTGGCCTTTGAGCGGCACTGGGCCACAGTCCTATCATGCCCCGCCACCTCCATGTCCCGCACTATCTCCTGGAACATGTGCTCATTGTGCTGATGGAGCATGAGCTCCAGTTGATGCTCCAGGGGCCCCCAGATGTGGATAAAATCCTGGGTCTCCCAGTGCCCCCAGTGCCCCCATTGCCCCCCTCTGTGGTAGGGCTGCCTCCGGGTCCTCCTGCTCCTGCTCCTCCTGCTCCTCCACCTCCTCCTCTGCCTGGGCTGCACCCAACTCCTCTGGGGGATCGGGCTGCCAGGCCCGTCTCTGTGCATGTGGGACATGGTGGTGGGGTGGTTGGTTGTCGTTCTGCCCCTGTCCTTCTACCCCCGGGTCGGTATTGACTGTAGTGAACATCTGGCGGCCGCCGAACAGACGTTCAGGGCGCTTTGGCCCTGCTGCGGGATTGACTGTGGTTCACTGTGGTTCACTGTGATCTTGTAACATCTGAAAATACCCTTTGTCTACAAACCAAATATCATCCCAGCATAGCACTACAAAGTAAGAGGAGTACAAATAAATAAGAAGCCAAAGAGAAAGAGAGGGAGAGAAATGAAAGAGGTGTTTTGAACTAATGAGTTAGATTTCAGTGTCAGCTGAAAATGGAAGAGTGCAGACATTTGACAGCCTAATCTCAAATTTTGCATTTGCTAGGAATAACTAAAGAATGGCTGAGTTTTAAAAGAATCTTCTGCCCTTTAAAAAAAATAACCATTTTAGAACAGGCACAGCTAAGGTTAATTTGATTCTCTTTTGGTATCTATAATCCTGCATGTAGGAGCATGAGAAAATTTCAAGGCAGCCAGTCATATTTCTCAGTTTGCATTACCCTCAAGACATAAAAATCCATGGCTGCAGGTCTCAAACCACTTACTCCAGCAAAGTCTCATTGAAGCCCATGACTTCTCTGGATAGAGTAGTCTGAAGTTTGCAGCTTGACTCTTTTTGGTGTATGTGATCAGAGTGATCTGAGGACTGCAAATTATCTCTTATCAATATAGCTGTTCAGGCTGGGGACTCCTGTGAACCCCCCTTGCCTCATCATGAGGACAAGCTATATTCCAGGTTCTCCTCCCTTCTGACTCATAGATTTGTCTTCTGGGTTTTAATATGGGAAAGCATATTCCACATCTGATCAGGAAATGCATAATACTCCCATTGGTTTTGGTTAAAAATCTATACTCACCACCTACTCCCAACACCACCAGGCTCTGCTAATATAGGAATCTTGCCACTGGAACAAGTGACAGGATGGATATTCTCTCTTGGATTATAGTTTTGAAGCCAAATAACTACCTGTTCTAGCCTTTTTTTTCTTTTCCCCCACCGATTCTAAAAATGTTAAATATTACATATCCTAGGCAATGGCATTGATGTAATTACAGTGGGAATGAGGGGGATGCACACCCATACATTTTCATTCCCCACAGTTCCTGGATCACGGGGGCCGGGCATCTGTGGGTCAACAGTATCCATGATTCTCCACAAATTTTAGCCCAATGTTACACCACCAATTATGACACTGAAGATAATTTTAGCAAAATATCAACTTTACTCTTCTTAGAAATATTGTCCTCTTTACTTACGATGATTATTTGTTTTGCATATGGTTTTATTATGAAGAGCCAGTGTCGCCTACTGGATAAGGTGTTGTACTGAACCTGGAAGATCAGGCTTCAAATCCCATCTTAGCCATGAACTCACTGGATGGTCTTGGGGAAACCACTAGGTTAAGTTCCCCTTCTGAAAAATTGGAATAATAATGCCCTATCTCAAGGGTTGTTGTGAGAATGAACTAGATTAGGATTGTAAAGCACTTTGAACACTCAAACCATTACATAAATGACAAATAATCATAACTGTATACCAGTTGTTCACTTAACATCAACACAAATAAATTATGTCTGAAAAAAGTGCAAAAAGTTAATTTATACTTTTAATAGATTTTCCAGGATTTTTTGGTATTTCAGTATACCGGTTGTTGGAATGTCAGTATTTGGTAATTGGTTTACAGTATTTTGGGTACCCAATCAAAAAACGGCTCAGGTACTGAAAAATATCCCATATATTCAATTTGATTCAGGTACCAGAAATTTGACAGGTATACCTGTTTTTGCAGGCATTTATTTCAGCTCTGCTTCAGACCTAATTCTATGAGGATTTGGAGGGTTTTTTTCCACCAGCAGAGGACTAGTACTGTTGACCAAATCAACAGTAAAAACATATTGGGCCTAGAACAATTTTATTTCCTGTATGTCAGTGGGGTTTCAGTTCTGTAGCAAAAAACTTACTGGCTTCAAGCATGCCCCTGAGTACTGAACATAACTCGTGTAGTTATAAGATAAAGGGCACAGGATACCGCTTTGACTGTGTCTCTGTCCTAGTGCTTTCTGAGCACATAGGGAGAGCCACTGCCACTTTCGCCAAATATAACAGAGGCCTGAAATGACAAAGCAAGGCAAATGCTGCTTCTGTTGGAAATGGGTCATTTGTCTTTGTTTGTGCAACATGAAAACTTACTGGCTTCTCTCTGTCTTTGCCATTTGTTGTTACTTTTCATGAGTTGAACAGAGCTGCTACAAGGCCAATCCCAAGCCCCATGTGTGCCCCCTGCACACTCTGACAAAAGAGCTGGCTAAATGCCAGGGAAGTGCTTGAAATTGCCATAAGAGTGCCTTAAAGTTTCTGTAAAACAGTTGTAAAAGTCCTGGGCAATCCCAGGAAATGACAGAAAGTGATGAAAAATGCTGGAAAGTGACAAAATTGACAGACAAGGATGAAAAATCAGAGGCGTCAATATTGACAATGGGCTTGATCCCAAGCGCGTGCAGAGCTGTGCATGCACAGTGGCATGCCAACTGCATGCAAACCGCGTGGATCAACATTGCGGGTACATTGTGCCCTGTGGAAACTGCACGCACGTGAGTGCGCAAATGCACGTGATCCACGGGGCATGGGATCATGGCCAATGGCAGAAGCACAGAATCACCGGAGACTCACAAGTACCAATGAACACTCACAAGTGCTCCAAAAGGTTGGTATTTCCCTGCAGAATGGGAATACTTGCTCTCATCTCAGCCCTATATAACAGAAGTTAAGGTTTAACCTCAAGCATGGTATTTGTCTTTATGTATTATTGTGCTTCCTCTGTCACATGGTAGTGGTGAGAATGGTAACTGCCAACTTAGTGGTCAGCCAGGCTAATCTGGGTTTATGTGTACTCTCCTGTCTGTATGTTTAGCCTTCACCCCCCCACCCAGTACAACCACAAGGCAAGGTCCAAGGATTGGACCTGGAGTAGCATGCTCACCCTGGCTGCCAGGAGGAGCATGCATCTCTGGGTCCTTGGATCAGCTGTTTGGCAGCAGCTTCTCCCAGGGACCTTCAATCCTGCTGACAGCAGGGGTTTTTGAGTCCTCCCCATGTGGACGGCTCCTTAGCTGACCTGTGGCGTGAAGGAATTTGTAATGGAAGACGCCCCAAATTCCCGAATCCCCACTGGGCAGAGGGGGTGTGTGTGCTCATTTGAACTGACCTGCCTCCTCACCAGCCCAAAGGGAGGCAACTGTGGTGGCCCTCCCCAGGGGATCCAGCTCACCCATGTCTCTTTTGTTTTCACCCAATGCCTGTTAGCTGAACACTACTTCTCACCAATGTGTTGTATTAGCAGGTCAGGTATTTTCAAGATCAACCCAAGACCCGGACTAATGATCTCAGTTTTCACTTTCTAATTTGATTTACAGAAACAAACTCATGTGATTTATGAAAAAAAAAAAAAAAAGTGAGGCATAAATCTAAACAAATAAATATAAATATTTGTTACATTTTGGGAGATGCATCTTCAAGGTGGGAATGAAAACTACCCTCCACTTTATGATGTTAACTTGCAAACGTGTGTGTGCATACGCACGTGTGTGTGTGTGTGTGTGAATGTATGTGTGCATGTGTATATTTCCTGGTTGCCTTTGTGTAACAACAAGAAAAATATTGAGTCAAGTCATAATTCAACAGTTTTGCTTTGTGTAGCAGTCTTTCCACATGGCTCTAATTGTGAATGATTACTTTGTACCAGTTTTTCTAAGAGATGTTTTGATGTGCCTGCATGGCTAACATGTTTAGTTTTCATTATGTGAATAGAAATTTAATTGGATGGGAAAGAAGCCAGCATTAAAAATTTGTGAGGGAGAAGGTTTATACAGTTTTTAAATATGCTGCCGCTCCTGGCCATGATGTAACTTAAGGAGACAGCATTAAGTACTTTTTGGTTTGTTTTCCCTTGTTTGCAATATCCTTCTAAAACCTGTACAGTTGCTGAAGAAAAATGACTGACTGAAATTAGGTCTTTGCATTCATACTTAGGGTGTTAGAATGAGAAGCTTGATTGGAGATGCTAAACCCCACAACACTACTGAGAATGAGACAGATTGTCTAGGCCGCTAAATATGGCCCTAGGAATCTAACTTTAGACACCCATATTTTAAATATTAGCCTAACAGGGATGGGAAAATATTTCTCTCCTGTGGCAGAGAAGAAAGGGAACAATCCAGATCATGGATTCATGCCACGGATCCATCCCCTATCCTGGACTCTATGTCCTCAATAAGCTCACTTTCTTCACCTAACTTTACAGTAGGAAGGGACTTCATCCAGAGATCAGATCCAGGAATTGGAAATGGGCCATATAAAAATCAACTGCAGGTCTGATTCAGCCTATGGGGCAGAAATTTTCCACCCCTTTCCTATGCAGTCAAACTTTACTATACCAAACCATGTTATAGTAATCCCATGTTATAACATCTAGAACCATTTCTTTCTATTTTTAAAAAAATCCCCATTTTAACGAATGTTTTGGCAGGACTGACCCTGGTATAACAGACCTCCTCAAGGCCCCCTAGATGTTTATCCTGCACTTTTTGCTTGTCAAACAGTCTTCACTGCGGACAACACATATAATAAAAAGCAATCTCTCTCTTTTAAGAACCACAGCAAATTATTTCCCCCACCCACCGCACTATGGAGGTGTTGAGTGGGCGGGCCCAGATGCTGCCAAGCGGAAGCTGCTGACCCGCTGCCATGGCCGGAGATTACATGGAGGGAGTGGGGAAGCTAGGCTTTTTTGGGCAGGCCTGTGCATGCTGGCAATTACTGAGAAACATAGCACAGTCAAGCAGAAGCCTGGAAACCCAGACTCTGAGGCCTGAACAGGGCAACTGGGAGGAGTGAACAAAGCCACTCCTTATGGGCACGAGGGCCAAGGTTCTCACTGGTGGGAATGTAGTGTGGCTGAGCGAAGGCCTGGGCCGCTGCTGTCATGCAGGCCAGGGAGGGGGGAAGGTAGCAAATGGGGTCAGTAACTCTCACCTGACCCACCATGTTCCTGCCCCACCACAAGCTGCAGGCTTGTGCACCACACGGGCCAGTTTGATGCAGGCCTGAATGCCAGTTGATCCCTCCTCAGGCCCTTCACCATACAAGGTAACTGCCCTGACACCTACACAATCCAATTTGTCAGGAGAAGTCACTCCTGCTTTTCACCTCCTCAGTCACCAAGGGTGAAATGTCATCTTTTAGCCTGCATCCAAAATGGCACCCGCAAGTCTCTTGAGGCGAAACTGTTTTGTGTCAAACTAGGCTGCCCATAGCAGTCTTGGAATCAGGTTAGCACCTGCTGTTTCTGCCAGCCGGCAGCCAGGCCTTTCAAGTGTATTCCTCCTTCTAAGAGTGGTGGGACAAAACCCCTCCACCTCATGGCCCGCCACTGGCTCAGGCATGGGGGAGGGTGAAGGGAATTATTTTTATTTGGTTATTTTTGTATTAGTCCCTAAATAGTCCTAAAATGATGTAACCAAGTACTGAACTGTCAAAATAACCAAATTTTCCCAAACAAAATATCAAAAGTAATGGATATACACATATATGTTTGGGCATGAATATTTAATTGGATATTCAGAGTCCTATACAAAAATATGAATATTATAAGTGAATTTAAAATTTGCTATTTGTTTCAACTTTACAATAAATTACTGATAAAAGTGCTCAGTTCAAAGCTAAATTAGTCTAACTTTGCCTATACTAGTCTAATTGCTAGGGGCAGGAAACCGGTAAAATCCGGTATCCGATAATGCCAGTACCGGGCGTACCGGCATTATCGGATTCGACCCGGTAATCCGGTCCGGGGTACCGGATTCCGGGTACCGGATTTTTTTGCATTGCAGCCATTTAAAAATGGCTGCAATGTAAAAAAACTTCAAGCCCCAAGTTAAAAAAACCAAACCCTCCCCGAGTCCAGGCTGCGCGGGTGGAAAGGGGGACACCCCCCACCCACCCTGCCCAGCCTGGATTTTTGTTTAAAAACAGACTGAGAGTGAGAGGCGAGCCCACCCTCCAGCACCAGCGGCCGCGGCGTCCCCGCAGCCGCCGATAAGTATGACGATAAAATATTAAATATTGCTCTAAGCGTGAATTAATTTCTATGTTTTTTGGAGTTTATGTTTTGTTGCAATGTATGAAGTGGAAGGTGTTTTGAATTGTAATTGTACTGAATAGTGTTTTTGTGTGTATTTTAAGAAAACTCTTGTACATTTAAGTGTCTTTTTAAACTGTTAAGTTTTTTGTTTTAGTGAATTAATTTATATTCACTGAGAATGTGGTTCTTAGAAGAGTGACTTTCTCATAAAACCAAAAACTCCACTGCAACATCTTTCCTTTATAACCAGCATCTCTTTTTTAGGTTAGACAATGTAATTCCAAAGAGTCATTATTATAACAAAAGAAAAAAATGTATTACACAATAAAAGATTAGTCTATTGATGCAGCACAGTTGTGGAACAACAGGGATATCCTGTCCAGGATGTACCAGTAAATATTCAACAAAGTAATAATTTAAAAAACACATTAGCGGCATGTTATTGTCGCCTTTCATTTTAATTGTGCTGTGACTTCAGCTCCATGTACTCTAACACTGGCGCATATGCCAGTCTTTAAAGAGTCTATTGTGGAATGTTTGTCACAAACAACCAGCACTAAAAAGCTTGAGGGCATGCAATAAACATGCATTTACATTAAAAAATTATGGTGGAGGGCCCCCCCCCCTTTTTTTTTCTTGCAGGAAACTATGAACTTTCTGTAGCTTTTGGTAGGAGCGGTAACACCCAGACATTTGCCTTCAGAGAGACTGTCAATTGCTAAAATGTCAGGGGCAACAAGGAGATGTCACCCCCCCACCACCACCCCCAGCCTACTCCTCTCAACCTCTCTCCACCCCACCCGCCCTTTGTTTTGTTTTTTTCTACCATTCTCATCCAGACGGGAAAAGCAAACATTTTAGAACAGTAATTCTTTGCTTCAGCTGCCTGACATATGGTACCACATAATCTCTGTTTCATTTTGACACTGCCAAAACCCAACAGCCTTGAACAGCAGCCTTGAAATGTAATAGGATGAATACACAATGACACAACAAAGTGGCTGTGCTGGTTGTATAAATCTGTCTCTCAGTTAACAAATTATTTATAATATTTGTTTTCTGGCAATTCCTTGTCTGATCATTAATTAGTCTGCTGGGTATTGCTCCCCCTCCACTCCTTGTTTTAGACTCACACCCTTTGCTACAGTATATGGCATCATCAAGCATGCATACATTTGCCTTTTCAGAACCCTCCCTTGTTCCTTTGACCTGCTTCTTTCTCCATGCTGCAGTAGGGAAGCACACCAGTTAACAGAAAGATTACAATAAATTTGTTCTCTGGTAAACTTACATCAAGCGAAAAAGCAGAAGGCACTTCCACAAACCAATAATGACTGCATGTCGCTCAAGTGCGGCTCATATATCACTGGAAATGACAAAGCGGTTTGAAGTGCACAAGAACATCAAAGGTTTCATGTTTATTCAAGGTCACAAACATATGGGAGCTGGTGTACGCTGAGCCTATATTGAAAGTTATGGCTGTTTGCAAACTGGAATGGATGAAACCAAAATTGGAACAAGATGCAGCCATAAAGGCAGAACAGTGTATGAAACAAAGGATTATTGGATATGATTAAGCTAAACCTTCTTCTTCTTCTTCTTCTTCTTCTTCTTCTTCTTCTTCTTCTTCTTCTTTATTTATTAATTATTAATTATTATTATTATTATTATTTGTTTTTGTTGGCTGGTTGATTTTTTTTGTTTGTTTATCTGTTTGTTTTTAAATCCCTGTTTGTTGCTGTGATACTGGGAATGTGGGATTTTATTAGGAATGACTATTCCAACTATGTTTGCTAGAAAACCTTTTTGAGGTTAGCAGGTTTCATCTGCTTCTCACAAGTATGTTCTTTTTGTACATAGGCCAAATCTGCTTTTCAAGACTACATGGGCATTTCCACATGGACATTTAAATAGGAAATAAAGCCTTAGTTCCTATTTTTGCTGTCCGTCTGAACACCACAAATCCGAGATTATCATCAAGGATTAGGAAAAACATTGGTATTTAATAGGGGTGGGATATCAGGGCAATTACTGGGTAACAGATTTACCGGTTACCGGATTTTTAAAAACCGGATTTCCAAATTTGTGTACCAGTTTACCGGTACTGGATTTGTTCCATTGATTTCAATGGAGAACTGTCCCCATTGAAATAAATGGAAAAAAACACAGAAAACCTCCCCCTCCCAGGCTGCGCAGGTGGAAGGGGGGACACCCCCCACCCACCCTGCCCAGCCTGCCTTTAAAACAAAAAAATTCCCCCCAAAGTCCCTGCTAGTGCGGGCTCCGGGCTGCCGCCGGCGACCCGGCGCCCGCACCAGCAGGTACTAGGGTGATCCCTGGGGTGGGGGTGGTTTAACACACACCCCACCCCAGGGATCACCCTACCTCCCCACCCAGGGATCGCCTACCTTGTGCTCTGGGTGGCAGCGGCAGCGGCAGCGGTCCGACTCAGGCGGCTTCAGTGCTGGCTGTGGCTGCCAGCTTCAGTGCTACTAGGCCTTCCGGTGAACTTCCGGGTTTCACCGGAAGGTCTAGTAGCACTGAAGCCGGCAGCCACAAGCAGCACTGAAGCCACCGGAGTCGGACCGCCACCGCCGCCGCCCGGAGCGGAAGGTAGGCAATCCCTGGAATGGGAGGTAGGGTGATCCCTGGGATGGGGGGTGTTAAACCACGCCCTACCCCAGGGATCACCCTAGTACAACAACCTACCTGCTGGTGCGGGCTCTGGGTCACCGGCGGCAGCCCGGAGCTTGCACTAGCAGGGACTTTGGGGGAAAAACATTTTTAAAGCCAGGCTGGGCAGGGTGGGTGGGGGGTGTCCCCCCTTCCACCCACACAGCCTGGACTGGAGAGGGAAAGTGGGGGGTTGTTTTTTTTTTTTTTACATTGCGGCCATTCATTTGAATGGCCGCAATGTAAAAAAATCCGGTAGGGGAATTCGGTAAATTTCACCGGATAACCGGGTTTAATCCGATACTGCTGGTACACCAAATACCGGCAGTATCGGATACCGGATGATCCGGTAGTCCCACCCCTAGTATTTAATAAACCCTGAACTGCTAGGGTTTATGATATCCAGATGTTAAACTAATCCGTGTTAGTGTCTGTGTGAACGACTATCAAGGATTATCAACTAATCCTTGTTTAAAGACATCCTCTATGGGCATTTCCTGCTCTATAGTACGTAGGGGCACATGACTGTGGACTGATCATATTACCTCTGTCATCATTCTGCAATGCATTGTGGAGTGCCAGGTTTAAATACCTGCAGAACAAAGGGATGAGTTTCCATTTTCTTCAACTCAGAAATCAGAAAAAAGAAGAAAATCTGATTTTCTTTAATCCCAGAAATCAGTGCACTTAGCACGGATGAAAAGCACCACGGGATTGAAATTAACCCCAGAGGCTCTAATTTCTGATTAACAGCAAGGTTGTGTTCACATGGATTATCAAGAATTAATGTTATCTAGCATTAAAATGTCCATCTGACCAAACAGGAGTTTGCGAATGCTAGATAATAAGCTCTGATTCTATCAAGGATTACTTTGTCCATATGAAAACACACTATTTGATGAAAGACAGGTGTTTCCTTTTATAACGTTGCATTCTGATGATACAGGTTACTGACTGCTCTCCTAGAAATTATTAGTTCTGAGAATGTTACACTGTAACATGTCCTTACTTTTATCACTGAGAGGTTATCCAAGCATTGCCTCAGATATTTTAATTTATAAGAGGTCCATTCATTGCAAGAAATTCCTCTAAATCCAGTGTTTCCTCTTTGCATGAATGCTGTATCTAACCTCCACCAGACCAATCCAATACTTACATAGATTTGGATTTCAGCGGCTCCATAACAGAAAGAGGCTCGAGCTGTGAAAAGAGACATTTGGGTCTGAACTACTCTCGCCGCTGCTGCCAAAAGAAAATGCATCCAGATTTGGAATGATTTTTAATCTCCTCACTGCGGTTGAGCAAGTTAATGTTTTGGCTTAGAGTTACTCCAGCACAAGTGTCAACAATTATAAAGATTTGCTTTCCCAAAACCTATTGGCTCCCTGCCATTGGGAAAACTTTGCACCATTTCATCCACTGTTAATCACAGTTCTTTCTTTCTTTCTTTCTTTCTTTCTTGCACACATGAGGTGATTAAGACTTTCTGAATTGGATATTTATCTAGCTTGAAACTAGAGCTGAAACAAATTGCCACAAAAACTCATCAAAATTTTGGTACCCAACCCAGTAACATTCGGTATGAATCAGTAGGGGTGTGCAATTTGTTTTTGTTTTTAGGGAAACAAAAATCTTATTTTCATAAAAACAAAAACAAAAAATAATAATGAAAAATGAAAACAATTCATTTTCTTTATTATTTTCATTATTGCCTGGCCCCATTTTGGAGGGAAAACCTGGTAAGCAACGTCTAGGAGGGGAGGAGGGAGCAGACACCACGGAGCCAGGAGACATGATTGACATCTCCACTGGTGAATGAGCATTGGAAGCACATCCCAGACAGTGTCTGCTCTTGCTCTGTCCCCTGCCCACATGCTTACATGCCAGTCTCTTGTAATATTTCTGTCACTCTGTGGCACTCTCAGCAACTTTTGGGAAGGTATAAAGTGCTTTGGAGGCAAAATACAAGCTCTTCCTAAGCCTTAGGAAGACCTGAAGTCATTCCCCTTGGAATCCAATGCAAAAAATCCCCCAAACTATAACAAAAAATGGCATTTTTTAAAAAACCAACAAAAACCCAACAATTTTGAAAATGAAAAATGAAAAATGACATGGACCCCTTGTGCACACCCCTACTAATCAGTACACAATTAGTGCCCGCTGGGTTAGCAAATATGCTAAAATACCATTTTGACTCAATTTTCCAACTTCTGGTAGCAATTTTCCAACTTCTGATGCCATTTTTTTCAACTTACCATCCTGACTCCTTTGTTGATCTGCTGATTTACTGATCAGTAAATCAGTAACTCAATAGCTCAGTAACATTAATACCTGGTAATTCAGGAAATTGGATGCTCGATCAGTATTCACGTCCGGCACCCAGTACAGCACTCGAAATTGTAAGTATTACCCATGGGCACCAAATGAGCTACCCATCTGAGGTCTACATGAAACCATTTTTGGTGTTAATAAATATGATGCTGGCCTGATTTGCCTGCTATGCCCCACCTCACCCAGACCCACACCCCGCACATTTGTTTCTGGGACGCTAGATGTGGGCCATGTGCAGATCCTGGTGGGGTAGGAGGTTGACCCAGAAATGTGAGTTCGGAAGGAGCTGGGCCCAAGGGCTTCCCAGGCAGGCCATAGTGAGCCGAACCAGGTGGGCATGTCTGGTTCTACACCAATCTGGTCCCAGTGTGGTGGGTTGCCATGGCCACTAGCTAGGGATGCCTGTTATTGGTATCCATGGCTGCCCATCATAGTGGAGGCGGGCACCAGCTGAAGTGCAGGAGTCGGGCTGGAGGCACATTGCTTCCCACTCCCCGTCTTCAGTCGAGTTAGGCTTGGGAAATATTTATTCCATTCCCTGACTTGTCCTAGCTGGGGGCAGCCCCTAATCCCCTGGACATGCAGCTGGCATGCCAGCTGCATGTTTGTTTTCATCCATTCTTATTATTTCTATCTTCTCACACTGTCAGGAGGCATCCCCCGCCTCGGGGGTACCCCAAGCGACGGCAGCAAGGCAAGACACTCCAGCGAGCCACGGAGCCTCCTGCAGCATGGCTACAACCCCCCCCCCCCGCACAGACAAAATAGGACCCGACATCCCGGTTGCCCAGCAACCACAGCAACAGAAGGCTGGGGAATTGCCGGCCCCGCGCTGGGTACAAGATGCGGGGGCGGGGCCAGGAACGCTTCGCCGCTCGGCACGGCTTCAGGGACACCAGGGGAGCGTGGCTGGAACATAAAAGCCGGCGCTGTGAGACACACGGTGCCGGTGATCCTTAGACTGGCCCCTTGGTGTTTGGAGAGAGAAAGAGATTGTGTTTTGGAGCAAGCCTTGTCCCCTAATCCTTCCATTGCCTTTTCCCTGGACCCTCCTGCGTGGCTGAGGAGCCTGATGAGTGCAAGTGGCTGAGTGAGTTCCCTTCTTCCCTGTGACCCTGTCCCTGAGAACGTGTGGAGTGAGTGTTGTATATGTGGGGTTCCGCCCCCCACCCCTTCTCCCTGGGTTCTTATTGCCTTCCCCTTGTGATTGTGTGTATATAGTCCTGCCTTCCTCATATTCCTGGGATGCTGAACCCCTGTCCTCACGCCTTGGCACCTGTTACCCTGCCCCCCTCCTTGGTGGTGAGTGAAGGGTGTGTGTGGTGGGTGGTAGAGCAGGGGAACAAGTCCTGCACAGGTTACCTGGCACCCAATGATGATAGTGACCTGATCCCTAGTGGATTTAAAGGGCCAACACACTATCCTGATGGGCCTTCTAAACCTCGTTCCCTTGCCTCGTACCTGGAGCTAGGTTGGTTCCTCAGGGAAGCACGACTGGGGGAGAACGAGTGGCCCCAAATCCCCGATACCTCTTCCCTTGAACCCTTCCCCTGTGACAGTATCACCGGCATAATAGCCTTCCCTTTTGGGAAGGACACCATGGATGTGGCTACACAACTCGCTGAACTAGTTCGCGCAGTACAATCATTAGCCATGGAAATGTGAGATGTGAAGGTCAAGCAGGCTGAATTAGAAACAGCCGTCAAGGCAAGCCCTGGGGCTGAGGATGCCGCTGGAATTGCTGCCCCACCTCTGGGACCCGTGGCACTCCTGGAGCCCTGGGGGGCGGGGACACCCTGAGAGCCCAAGTGACCCAAAATTGAGACATTTGTAGGGGATCGGCGGGCTTTTCAGGGATTTTTGGCCTTGTATGATCTTAACTTTACTATGCAGCCCGCCACCTATGCTACCGATGAATTGAAGGTAGCCTTTATTATAGATAATCTTGGGGGTACCACCCTGGATTGGGCAACTTCTTTATTACGAGATAAAAGCCCCCTACTGGCTAACCATGCTAACTTTTTAAAAGAATTTGCGACCTTATTTGATCACCCCCATCGAATTCATGACGCCCTGGCATTAATTATGTCATTAAAACAAGGGCAGGGCCCATTGCTTGAGTATATTACGTGCTTCCAACAACTCACCCTCGAGCTACGATGGCCTGAAGACGTCCTAATCTTATTGTTTCATAAAGGGCTGAGTGAGGAGTTGAAAGATCAGCTTGCCTTTACCGTCTTACCTGAGACCTGCGGAAAACTTGCTACTTTAACCTTACAAATAGATGATCGATTGGCAGAGCGGCGAAGGAATGACGACAGGAGATACGTCCTTTTGTGCCCCGCGCTCCCGTCGCACTCAATTTGGGTGCAGAGGCCCCCAAGACCGGAGATCCTGAACCGATGCAGTTGGGAGCGGCCTGGGGGCCCCTCACCTGAGAGGAATGAGACCGCCGACGAAGGTCACGGGCTTGTTTTTACTGTGGGGACACCTCCCACTTTATTCAGGCTTTCCCCGCCTTGGCCTTGCAGGGCCACCCGTTGGGAAATGCCCCCGGCTGGGGGGCACAGGGAGCATCCCGGCTGTAAGCATAAATTCCCTGACTCCATGGAACAAGCCGCCCCATCTGTGCATACCCATGATGATCTCGCTACCTCGAGGGCGGTCGTTGGTGGTAGGGGCTCTCATTGACTCTGGGGCCTCCAGCAACTTCGTGGATATGAACTTAGTACATACTAGTGGTGGGACCCCGGGCCCATTACCGGTTACCGGATTTACCGGTTACCGGCTCCCCGAAAACCGGATTCCCGGTTTAAATCCGGTATACCGGTACCGGATTTATTTCATTGGTTTCAATGGGGCGCTGTGTCCCCATTGAAACCAATGAAATAAATTAAATTCCCTCCCCCTCCC
>QEPC01010816.1:475977-534262 GCA_003113815.1 Sphenodon punctatus
GGTTTTTTTTAAAAAAAACTTTTTAGCTGGGGCTTTAATTTTTTTTACATTGCAGCCATTTTTAAATGGCTGCAATGTAAAAAAAACGGTACCCCGAAATCCGGTACCGGGTCCGGATTACCGGGACGAATCAGATAATGCCGGTACGCCTGATACCGGCATTATCGGATACCGGATTCTACCGGTTTCCCACCCCTAGTACATACACAATGGATCCCTATGGAGTTGAAAGCCGTTCCCGAGCCCGTGCATACCATCGATGGTTCCCCTTTGGTCTCCAGTCCTATCACGATGCAGACGATTCCCTTGCGATGTGACATTGGAAGACACCAGGAAACTCTTATATTAGACGTGGGATGTACCCCTTTATTTTTGATGGTCTTAGGCCTACCTTGGCTTCATGCACACGACCCTCTGATCTCCTGGACAGCAAAGCAACTTAGATTCACCTCAGCATATTGTCGGCAGACTTGTCTAAAACCTGCTCCTCAGCACCTTTTGGCAACCAGGTCCCCTGAGGATTCCAGCCCGGAGTCCGTCCAGCTCCTCCCCGTCTACCATTCATTTTCAGATGTGTTCAATAAACAGGCCACCTCTACCCTTCCTCCCCATCAATCATACGATTACCCCATTGATTTGCAGCCTGCCACTGAACCCCCGTTTGGACGGATTTATGCGCTCTCAGCACCTGAACTTGAAAACCTCCAAGAATACCTGGATGAAGTATTACGTAACGGTTCGATTCACCATTCCTCTTCACCTGCTGGGGCACCTATATTTTTTGTGCCCAAGAAGGATGGGGGCCTTCGTCCTTGTATCAATTATCGTAGTCTAAATAAAGTAGCTATTAAGAACCGTTATCCATTACCGTTGATCCCTGAATTACTTAACTGCTTGCAAGGGGCACGGCTTTTTACAAAGCTTGATCTTCGGGGTGCCTATAATCTTCTTCGAGTTCGTGAGGACGATGAATGGAAAACCGCCTTCCGAACCCTCTATGGGGACTTCAAATATTTAGTAATGCCATTCGGCCTGGCTAATGCTCCAGTCACATTCCAGCATTTTATAAATGATATCTTCCGAGATTTGCTTGATGTTTTAGTGATCGCTTATCTAGACGACATCCTTATATACTCTCTCACCCTAGAACAACATATAGAACACGTGCGTTGTGTTCTACAACGACTCCGCACTCACAAGCTGTTCTGTAAATTAGAGAAATGTGCCTTTCACCTCACTTCTGTGGAATTTTTGGGTTTTGTTATCACTCCAACTGGAGTGCAGATGGACTCTCGAAAGGTGCAGGCCATTCGCCAATGGTCCCCGCCTAAGGCGGTAAAACCTTTACAACGTTTCCTAGGAAGCATAAATTATTACTGTCAATATATCCCACACTACCATGAACTTACCACACCACTAACCCGTCTATTAAAGAAAAATCAAGAATTCATATGGGGTACAGAACAACAATGCAGTTTTGATCGGTTAAAAGATGCCTTCATGACGCCCCCCCTATTACGACACCCCGATTTTGATAAACCTTCCACGTGGAAGCAGACACCTCTAATCGGGCTTTGGGGGCAGTGCTAACCCAGCCTGACAGCCCGGATGCTCCGACCTTGCCGTGTGCCTACTATTCAAGCCAACTTACCCTGGCGGAACAAAATTACACCATTTTCGACAGGGAACTCTTAGCAATCAAAGCAGCTTTCGAGACATGGCGGCATTACCTAGAGGGAGCCAAACATCCGGTTCTGGTAGTCACGGACCATAAACATCTCACCTTCCTCCAGTCAGCTCAGATTTCCAATGCTCGCCATGCACATTGGACCCTTTTCCTTGCCTGGTTTAATTTTGTTATTCGTTATCGCCCTGGAAAATTAAACACACTCGCTGATGCCCTGTCCCGTTCCCATGAAGGAAAAGAGGAAGACCAACCCCAAAGGGGTCCGATATTGGATCACAAGGTTTTTGCAGGCACTTACCTGACGTACGCACACTTAAAACAAGTGACAGCACGCGAATTGCTTCCAACCACAGACCCTGCGGAGTTTGAAGACCAAGGCCCTCTAAAACGACAGGGGCGTATCGTAGTGCCCCCCTCGTGCCAATCTCAACTCCTTTGGGCTCATCACAATGCCCCCCTGGCAGGACACCCTGGCTGGGATTGTACCTACCAGATGATTCAGCGCTCCTTCTGGTGGCCGTCTCTTGCACAAGACGTTCAGCGTTATGTGAGTAACTGCGCAACCTGTGCCTGTACAAAAATCTTGAGACGTGCCCCCCAGGGGCCTTTGCAAATTACCAACCCTCCTGGACGACCCTGGCAATGCATTGGCATAGACTTTATTGCTGAACTTCTGTCCTCTCGCGGTTATAATACTCTGTGTGTTGTAGTGGACCATTTCTCAAAAATGGCGCATTTTATCACCTGTAAGGGGCTGCCCACTGCACATCGGACTGCCTTGCTGTTTGTTCGGCACATCGTTCACTTACATGGATGGCCCTTAGAGATTATAAGGGACCGGGCATCCCAGTTTGTTTCTCGTTTCTGGAGGGCCCTTTTTAAGGTGCTCCACGTCCAACTGAGCCCCATGACGGCCTACCATCCAGAAACGAATGGACAAGTGGAGCGCGTCAACCAGGATTTCGAGCAGTATCTTTAGTGTTACGTGAACTACCTGCAAGATGACTGGTATACATGGCTCCCTCTAGCCGAATTTGCACACACCAATGCCCCTAATGCATCTTTGGGGAATTCCCCTTTTTTCATATCCTATGGATACCATCCCCAAATTGGAGCTCCGGATCTTTCTACAGTCAATGTCCTGGCCGCCAGAAGCTTATTGCAACACCTTCAACAGGCCCATCATCATGCTAAGTGCATCCTGATGGAGTCAAGGCAGCGTTATAAGAAGTACACCGATCAACATCGACGTGCTACCAAAACCATACAAGTCAGGGATTACATTTGAATTGATCGACAGCATTATCCCTCTACAAAACAATCAAAAAAATTGGAAAATAAGTTTATAGGACCTTATCCTATTGAGAAACAACTTAATGAAGTCACGTACAAGGTCCAACTCCCAGCCAGACTCCGAATCCATCCGACATTTCATGTCTCTCTCCACAAAAAAGCATCCGCACCTTCTCCAGCCGTCTCACCAATCCCTGCTGTTCCCCCCAATCTAACACTTGAGGTGGACTATGAAATCCATACCATTTTGGATTCTAAAAGACTGCAGGGAAATTTGTACTATCTAATCGATTGGATGGGGTACGGCCCCGATGATCGTTCGTGGGAACCGGCATAATCTATTTCGGCCCCCCGATTGCTTCGTCTTTTCCATCGACAGCACCCAGAAAAACCGGGGCCCCATGGGGACCTTGGTAGGAGGGCTCAAGGGGGAGTTACTGTCAGGAGGCGTCCCCCGCCTCGGGGGTACCCCAAGCGACAGCAGCAAGGCAAGACACTCCAGAAAGCCACGGAGCCTCCTGCAGCGTGGCTACAACCCCCCCATACAGACGAAATAGGACCCGACATCCCGGTTGCCCAGCAACCACAGCAACAGAAGGCTGGGGAATTGCTGGCCCAGCGTGCGGTACAAGATGCGGGGGTGGGGGTGGGGCCAGGAACACTTCGCCACTCGGCATGGCTTCAGGGACACCAGGGGGGCGTGGCTGGAACATAAAAGCCGGCACTGTGAGGCACACGGCGCTGATGATCCTTAGACTGGCCCCTTGGTGTTTAGAGAGAGAAAGAGATTGTGTTTTGGAGCAAGCCTTGTCCCCTAATCCTTCCATTGCCTTTTCCCTGGACCCTCCTGCGTGGCTGAGGAGCCTGATGAGTGCAAGTGGCTGAGTGAGTTCCCTTCTTCCCTGTGACCCTGTCCCTGAGAACGTGTGGAGTGAGTGTTGTATATGTGGGGTTCCGCCCCCCACCCCTTCTCCCTGGGTTCTTATTGCCTTCCCCTTGTGATTGTGTGTATATAGTCCTGCCTTCCTCATATTCCTGGGATGCTGAACCCCTGTCCTCACGCCTTGGCACCTGTTACCCTGCCCCCCTCCTTGGTGGTGAGTGAAGGGTGTGTGTGGTGGGTGGTAGAGCAGGGGAACAAGTCCTGCACAGGTTACCTGGCACCCAATGATGATAGTGACCTGATCCCTAGTGGATTTAAAGGGCCAACACACTATCCTGATGGGCCTTCTAAACCTCGTTCCCTTGCCTCGTACCTGGAGCTAGGTTGGTTCCTCAGGGAAGCACGACTGGGGGAGAACGAGTGGCCCCAAATTCCCGATACCTCTTCCCTTGAACCCTNCTTCCCCTTGTGATTGTGTGTATATAGTCCTGCCTTCCTCATATTCCTGGGATGCTGAACCCCTGTCCTCACGCCTTGGCACCTGTTACCCTGCCTCCCTCCTTGGTGGTGAGTGAAGGGTGTGTGTGGTGGGTGGTAGAGCAGGGGAACAAGTCCTGCACAGGTTACCTGGTGCCCAATGATGATAGTGGCCTGTTTCCTAGTGAATTTAAAGGGTCAACACACATCCTGACGGGTCTTCTAAACCTCGTTCCCTTGCCTCGTATCTAGAGGTAGGTTGGTTCCTCAGGGAAGCACGACTGGGGGAGAACGAGTGGCCCCAAATCCCCGATACCTCTTCCCTTGAACCCTTCCCATGTGACACACACAGATGTACCCATGACGTTTTGTACCTACAGCCAATGGCATGATCTGTATATGCAAACTGGTTTTATGTGTGAACCATTTGCTTGTGTAATTTGTCAACACCAACAAAACTGCAACACAGTTTTAAAATCAATGGGCTAAATGTTCAGCTGGAGTAAATGTTTGTTTTTCAAGTCCCTTTGTTTTTTACCATGACTCCATACCTTAGATTGGTTTATATTAGCTAAGGATGTAATCCAATGGTCTCTCTGGCTGATCCATAGAATTTGTGGGGAAAATCCTTCTTAGTACGGCTTTCCTAGGGGTTGTGTGTGTATTAGCTGCACAATGAAGAGCCACACTAGATTTATGTGAATATCAAATCCTCACTCAGAGTGAGGCATTGTTGTTGATTGCACACTTTTACTTCTGACCATCATTATGCTTCACATTGGGTATTTTCAGATGTTACGAGATCACAGTCAACCACGGTGAACCACGCTCAATCCCACAGCGGGTCCAAAGCACCCCAAACATCTGTTTGGAGGCCGCCAGATGTTCACCATGCTCAATACCCACATGGGGTCAATTTCAACCACCCTTCCCGGGCTCCCCGCGGGACGAGCTCCAAAAGCGTGGCCAAGGTTATTCCCGCTGGGAAACAACAAAAAGTAATGTCTGGATGGCATTCACTGGCCGGGATCAAAGAAAATGAATCCCAGCTGGGAACAAAGCATGTAGCATCGCTGCCAGGCAACCGGCAACAACACAAACCAGGGAGGGAGATTTAAAGGGCAATCAGCAGCAGGGAAATGTGGCGGTATGGAGCGAGACAGGAGGAGGAGAAGGAGAAGGAGAGCGGCGGGAGAGAGAGCGAGGGAGGAGGCAGTGGTAACGGTGGAGAGAGTGCAGGCATGGGGGGGAGGAGAAGGAGGGGGTCATCTGCACATGGAGGTGGTGGAGGGACAGCAGCAGCAGCAGCAGGAGCCACAGGTGCAGCCGGGACAGGCCGCCCCGGGGACATCAGCTGGACCGTGGGAGGAGGCGCCACGGAAATGGGTAAGGGAACCCATGGGGAGGGGAACAGGGAGCACAGGGGCAGCCTGGGGGGGCAGGGACAGGGCTCGGCAGGGCACCCAGCAGGGAGGGGGGGACAGGGGAGGACCCTGGGAGGGGGAAGAATGGAACCCAAGCAGTAAAACACTCCTCCGTGCTGCCCACAGACATGGAAACAGACCCAGGTGGATGAGCCCCTGGAGGACACAGGCCCAGCCTGGGCAGAGGAGGAGGAGGAGAAGGAGGAGGAGGAGGAGGTGGTGGAGGAAGATGAGGGTGTTGAGGAGGATGAGGAGGAACCACATGGGAGAAGGGGGAGACAGGCCTACCACCGAGGGGGCCAGTGGGGGCTGCGGGAGACCCTGGACTTCATATGGATCTGAGGGACCCTGGAGTACCAGATGGAGCTCGCCCTCAACCAGTGCAATGAACATGTCTACCGGGACATAGTGAGGGACATGGAGGTGAAAGAGCACCACCGGACCCATAAGACAGTGCCGCTCAAGGGCCAAAGAACTCAAAAGGGGGTACAAGGCCATCCATGACAATAACGTGAGGTCTGGCCACAGAGCCTGGACCTCCCCCTTCTATGATGCCCTGGACCACATCTTTCATATGAAGGGGTCCATCGTTGCCCCATGCCTAGTGGGGTGCGCTGTGGTCCAGGGCAGGGAACGGGCCAAGGTACCCCGTCCGCTTGCCACCCCACAAGAAGGCACTGGGTCCAGAGCCCCGGAAACTCAGGAGGAATGCCCCGGGACCTCCGACAGTCACCAGCAGCCCCCCTCCTGGACAGCAGCCCTGACAGTCAGATCCCCCAGGCCGGGCAGGTGGAGTCTGAGGCTGGCACCCTCAGTACCCTCTGCCAGTGGTCCCGGGGGGAACACTCTGGCATGGAGGGGCTGGCCTCAGAGGGATCGGAGACCGACATAGAGGGTAAGCGAGCAGCCGGGGGGAGGGGGGAAGAACCAGGCCCAGGGGCCAGGGGGGAGACACAGGCTGGAGCTGGCCCCAGGGGCCCCACAAACATTGGGACAGGGGCCCACGGCCCGGCCGGCCCCCAGGCACCCCTCCACCAACCCCCCCAAAATTCACCCACAGAGCACAGGACACTCTGGCAACAGACCCAGGCGGCTGAGGAGGAGGGTTCCCAGGAGGCCAGGCAGTAGCAGGAGTGAGCAGGTGAGGCACACTGGAAGGGAGAGGGCCCGGGCGGGGGGAAGGGGCTGGAAGAAACCCCCTGCTGGGCCTCCGAGACCTGACCACATCCCGGGGGTGCATGCATGGTTCGATAACTGACCACCCTCTGTACTCCTACAGGGCATCCGGGGCATCCACAGTCATCCGGGTCCGTCCCCCCAGCACAGCCGATGAGGGAGCATGGGCACTGGTCCGCCGCCAGACAGAGGACCAGGCGGAGGAGATTGTCTGGACCTTGGCAGAGCAGGGGGAGCAGATGATTGCGGCTGTGGACAGGATGGAGGTGGCCATAGAGAGGTCCGTGGAGCAGGCAGAGGTGAGGGACCAGAGGCTCCAGGCGGAGGTGCGCCTGGAGCAGAGGCGGGAGCGCCTCGAGCACAACAGGCAGGTGGAGGCGATCGGGCAGCTGGAGCGCTCCATCGATGCCATGGTGCGGGAGCACACAGCTAAAATGGACAGGTCCCATGACATTGCAACCTCCTTGCTTCTGCATGCTGGCATGCTATGTACCTATGTCATGGCTCCAGCCCCCCCAGCCGCACAGCCTGTCCCGGACCCCCTGCTGGGCCCCGTGGTGCCCCCTCCCCCTCCTCCTCCCCAACCCTCCCAGCCCCGTCCCCAAACCCCCCAGCCCCCGCCTCAACTGCACCAGCCGCCTCCACAGCCGCAGGGTCCTTGCATCTGCCTCGCCTGGCCCCTGGCCTCCCAGAGGGTGCAGCCACCCAGGGGGGCCCCGATACTCCGAGGACCGGACCCCCTACCACCACCTGACACCCCTCCAGCCAGTGAGGTGGCCCAGGACACCGACGGGGACACCGACAGTGGGGGGAAGGCGAGCTCACAGAGCTCAGTGTCAACCACCGGGCGGCCGAGGGGCCGACCCCAGACATGCAGGGGGCCAGGGGGAGGGCAGTGTGAGTGGGGGGGCACCAGGGGGGGTTGGGGGTGGGTGGGTGTGAGGGTGCACATGTATATATGGTGACAATAAATGGGTGAAAATAATCCCTGTCTCCTGTGCTACTATCTGGGTGACAGGAGGGGCTGGGTGTGTGTGCAGGGGCAGGGCCCTGGGTCCCCTGGGGGCACCACAGGGGTGGTGGTGGTGGTACTGTCCCTCACACCTCGACCTCATGGCTAATGCACCTTGCCAGGGCATCCCGGATGTGCTTGGCATAATGGNTGTAGCATCGCTGCCAGGCAACCGGCAACAACACAAACCAGGGAGGGAGATTTAAAGGGCAATCAGCAGCAGGGAAATGTGGCGGTATGGAGCGAGACAGGAGGAGGAGAAGGAGAAGGAGAGCGGCGGGAGAGAGAGCGAGGGAGGAGGCAGTGGTAACGGTGGAGAGAGTGCAGGCATGGGGGGGAGGAGAAGGAGGGGGTCATCTGCACATGGAGGTGGTGGAGGGACAGCAGCAGCAGCAGCAGGAGCCACAGGTGCAGCCGGGACAGGCCGCCCCGGGGACATCAGCTGGACCGTGGGAGGAGGCGCCACGGAAATGGGTAAGGGAACCCATGGGGAGGGGAACAGGGAGCACAGGGGCAGCCTGGGGGGGCAGGGACAGGGCTCGGCAGGGCACCCAGCAGGGAGGGGGGGACAGGGGAGGACCCTGGGAGGGGGAAGAATGGAACCCAAGCAGTAAAACACTCCTCCGTGCTGCCCACAGACATGGAAACAGACCCAGGTGGATGAGCCCCTGGAGGACACAGGCCCAGCCTGGGCAGAGGAGGAGGAGGAGAAGGAGGAGGAGGAGGAGGTGGTGGAGGAAGATGAGGGTGTTGAGGAGGATGAGGAGGAACCACATGGGAGAAGGGGGAGACAGGCCTACCACCGAGGGGGCCAGTGGGGGCTGCGGGAGACCCTGGACTTCATATGGATCTGAGGGACCCTGGAGTACCAGATGGAGCTCGCCCTCAACCAGTGCAATGAACATGTCTACCGGGACATAGTGAGGGACATGGAGGTGAAAGAGCACCACCGGACCCATAAGACAGTGCCGCTCAAGGGCCAAAGAACTCAAAAGGGGGTACAAGGCCATCCATGACAATAACGTGAGGTCTGGCCACAGAGCCTGGACCTCCCCCTTCTATGATGCCCTGGACCACATCTTTCATATGAAGGGGTCCATCGTTGCCCCATGCCTAGTGGGGTGCGCTGTGGTCCAGGGCAGGGAACGGGCCAAGGTACCCCGTCCGCTTGCCACCCCACAAGAAGGCACTGGGTCCAGAGCCCCGGAAACTCAGGAGGAATGCCCCGGGACCTCCGACAGTCACCAGCAGCCCCCCTCCTGGACAGCAGCCCTGACAGTCAGATCCCCCAGGCCGGGCAGGTGGAGTCTGAGGCTGGCACCCTCAGTACCCTCTGCCAGTGGTCCCGGGGGGAACACTCTGGCATGGAGGGGCTGGCCTCAGAGGGATCGGAGACCGACATAGAGGGTAAGCGAGCAGCCGGGGGGAGGGGGGAAGAACCAGGCCCAGGGGCCAGGGGGGAGACACAGGCTGGAGCTGGCCCCAGGGGCCCCACAAACATTGGGACAGGGGCCCACGGCCCGGCCGGCCCCCAGGCACCCCTCCACCAACCCCCCCAAAATTCACCCACAGAGCACAGGACACTCTGGCAACAGACCCAGGCGGCTGAGGAGGAGGGTTCCCAGGAGGCCAGGCAGTAGCAGGAGTGAGCAGGTGAGGCACACTGGAAGGGAGAGGGCCCGGGCGGGGGGAAGGGGCTGGAAGAAACCCCCTGCTGGGCCTCCGAGACCTGACCACATCCCGGGGGTGCATGCATGGTTCGATAACTGACCACCCTCTGTACTCCTACAGGGCATCCGGGGCATCCACAGTCATCCGGGTCCGTCCCCCCAGCACAGCCGATGAGGGAGCATGGGCACTGGTCCGCCGCCAGACAGAGGACCAGGCGGAGGAGATTGTCTGGACCTTGGCAGAGCAGGGGGAGCAGATGATTGCGGCTGTGGACAGGATGGAGGTGGCCATAGAGAGGTCCGTGGAGCAGGCAGAGGTGAGGGACCAGAGGCTCCAGGCGGAGGTGCGCCTGGAGCAGAGGCGGGAGCGCCTCGAGCACAACAGGCAGGTGGAGGCGATCGGGCAGCTGGAGCGCTCCATCGATGCCATGGTGCGGGAGCACACAGCTAAAATGGACAGGTCCCATGACATTGCAACCTCCTTGCTTCTGCATGCTGGCATGCTATGTACCTATGTCATGGCTCCAGCCCCCCCAGCCGCACAGCCTGTCCCGGACCCCCTGCTGGGCCCCGTGGTGCCCCCTCCCCCTCCTCCTCCCCAACCCTCCCAGCCCCGTCCCCAAACCCCCCAGCCCCCGCCTCAACTGCACCAGCCGCCTCCACAGCCGCAGGGTCCTTGCATCTGCCTCGCCTGGCCCCTGGCCTCCCAGAGGGTGCAGCCACCCAGGGGGGCCCCGATACTCCGAGGACCGGACCCCCTACCACCACCTGACACCCCTCCAGCCAGTGAGGTGGCCCAGGACACCGACGGGGACACCGACAGTGGGGGGAAGGCGAGCTCACAGAGCTCAGTGTCAACCACCGGGCGGCCGAGGGGCCGACCCCAGACATGCAGGGGGCCAGGGGGAGGGCAGTGTGAGTGGGGGGGCACCAGGGGGGGTTGGGGGTGGGTGGGTGTGAGGGTGCACATGTATATATGGTGACAATAAATGGGTGAAAATAATCCCTGTCTCCTGTGCTACTATCTGGGTGACAGGAGGGGCTGGGTGTGTGTGCAGGGGCAGGGCCCTGGGTCCCCTGGGGGCACCACAGGGGTGGTGGTGGTGGTACTGTCCCTCACACCTCGACCTCATGGCTAATGCACCTTGCCAGGGCATCCCGGATGTGCTTGGCATAATGGTACTCTTGCGGGTTGTTAGCATTTACATACAGGGGCACTGGGGCTGCATGGCGGTTGGACTCCGGATATTCCAAGGCAGCCCCCTCGGTCTCGCATACGTTGTGCAGCACACAGCAGGCCCCGATCACCAGGGCAGAGGTCTCCATAGTGTAGTCCACGCAGTCTGTGAGGCTCTCCCAGTGCTGCTTGAGCGCCCCGAAGGCCCGCTCCACCACGGTCCTGCTGGAACACAGGTGGGAGTTGAATAGTGCCTCCACAGGGTTCTGGGGGACCGGGTACACCTTCATGAGCCACCGGGTGAGAGGACAGGCTGGGTTCCCCAGGATACAGGGGCGCATTGGGACCCCCTCGATCCAGGACATCCCCATGTCAGCAAAGTCCCCCCAGAACATTCTGGCATAGAAAGGGAGAGATAGTCATGATCCTGGCATTGTGACTGCACCCAGAGTTGCCCGTGAAGATGTCTATGAACCTCCCCTAGTGGTCCGCAACCGCCTGCAACTGCAGGGAGTGATATCAGTGCCTGTTGACATACTCTATGGCCTCAGATGCAGAGGGGCAGAGGATCTCGATGTGTGTGCCGTCCACAGTGCCCATGCAGTTGGGGAAGCCTCCGGCCATGAAACTGGACATCACGGCCCTCTGGTCCACCAGTTGGATAGTTCTGTCCAGGAGCACCCCGTCCACCGCCTCGCAGACATCCCGGAGAATACAGGCAATGGTGCTCAGTCTGACCCTGAAGTGCTCGCAGACGGACTGGCAGGAGTCTGGAGTTGCCAGGGCCCACACCCCAATGGCCACCCACTGGATCATGGGGATGGGTGCCCTCATGGGGGTGTGCTTGCGCTCTAGCCAGGGCATAAGGAGCTCCGCGAGTCGCAGCAAGGTGAGCTTGTCTATCCTGAAGTGGGCCCTCCAGGTGGTCTCATCGAAGTGGGCCAGAGCCCGGGCCCACCAGCCCTGGGCCCGCTCTGCGACCCACAGACACCAGTCAATGGGCATAGCGAGCATGACTGCCAGGCGCAGGGCCTCTGCCCCCCTTCGGAGGCACCAGGCTGCCTCTCGGATTGCCATGGGCCATCTCTGGCCCTGTCTCATGGCCTGCTGGTCTTCCCCGGACACCCTCTGTGCCCTGAGATGGGCCAGTGCCCGCCTGCAGCCATGGTGGGCCCTTCAGGTTCACACAATGCTCCCAGCCATGTGCACCCACATCTGGGTGCCCGTGCGCACCTCTGTGATCAGGATGCACAACTGATCCATGTGGGTGTGATACCACATGCCCGCAACTGCCAGGAACATGCAATAGGCACGAGCCCTGTCCCGCTCCATGCTGTTGCTGACCCCAGGGGGTGGGGGCATGTAATGCCGGGCCAGGAATGGGAAGGGTCGGCGGTTGGCCCACCCCTAGGTGCCCTGGCCTCCCTGTGCGGGGCCGGTGTGCCTGGGAGGGCTATAAGGTACACCTGCTGGCCGAGCGTGAGGCCAAGTGCCAGGCCGGGCACGTGCGGCTGTGCTTTCCAGTTGCAGCTGCATTCCTTCTGTCATCAACCCATTCCCCCCCTCTCCTGTTAGCTACGCCATGTCCTTGGAGGCCTGATTAGATGGCCTGGCTGGGCGCTTGTGTCCTGCAGGTGTTCCAGGTCCGCGTCCCATGCTCCGCTCTGCAGCTATACATTGTTGCAGCCCGTGGCCACCTCGCCTGTCCTTGGGACCCCTTGGAAAAAAAAAACCGGCCCTGCGGTGACTGCCTGCCCCCCTTTCCATGGTGTTATTCTCCCTGTGTAGCTGGAACATGTCTGGTTGTGCTTCCACTGGACTCCCGCTTCCCGGCCCCCATAGGGCCCCCCATAGCTGGACCTTCCACAAGACCATGTCCCTGTGTGAGGTGTGGCATACCATGGCCATGCAGTTGCTCCTGGGCTGCCCAGACAGCCAGTCAGGTGCTTATGCGAGTCTGAGCTCTGGGCTTCGCTACTTCAGCTATGAGGTGAGCGCCAGGAATAGCCGCCTGTATGCAGCCACGCTGGGACTGGTTCCCTTTCCCAATGAGCGCATCCCAGAGATGAGGCGCTCCCATGTGGTCTGATCTGCATCTGAGACTGTGTCTGCACTGTCTGTGTGCAGCCTGTTCGCCTACACACTGTGCCTTGCGGAGGGGGGCCCTGCCTTGGACATGTCCTACTTTGGCTGTATCCACG
The DNA here is from genome assembly GCA_003113815.1 of Sphenodon punctatus. NCBI lineage: Eukaryota > Metazoa > Chordata > Lepidosauria > Sphenodontia > Sphenodontidae > Sphenodon > Sphenodon punctatus. The sequence continues at coordinate 488,978 of QEPC01010816.1, forward strand.
GGGCCCGTGGGTACCGGCACTCCCGTGGGACAGCACATCACCAGCTGTTGGAGCTGGATCAGCTTCCTTGGCCCCCTGCTGCTGACTGCTGTGTGTCAGAGCCTTCCGCGGCAGAGCTGTCGGTGCTGTCGGGCGTGTGAACCCATTCTGATGTGCAGTTGGGACTGTCCATGCAGGATCCCTTCAAGGCCTACTACCTGATCGCCCATCACATGTCCTTGTTGGGGTACCACCGAGACATGATCCATTGGCCCCACGTGGTTCACCGTGCAGGGCACCCGGACCCTAGCCCTGTGGTGGTCCCCAGCAGCTGGCTTTGAGTCCATGGGTGCCTCCCGGACCCCGGTTGCCTGTCCCCGTGGGGGCTCTGCCCCCTTCCCAGGGTGCAGGTTCCACTGACAGCTCCCTCCCTGCTGTCTCTGGTGATCGCCTGTGCTGTTTGCTTCCCAGGATGCATCTGGCCCTGGCTGTAGGGCTGGACCCCCTCCGCCCCCCCCCCAATCTCCCTGTGCACCTGGAGTTCTCCTGCATGCTTGCCTTCTCTGGATCCTGGGTCTGGCTCTCTGCATTGCCTTCATTACTCACCTGGGTCCCGCTGAGTATCATCGGCTGCCTACGCCCCCTCTGGCGGCCCGTGCCCCCCCCTTGGATGCCTGTGTGACCTTTGGGTTCAAGGGTCCCTGAACTGCCCCTCCCAGCTTCCTCCAGGGGTGTGTGTGTGCCTATGGGCCAGCAGCCCTGCACTGGCACTCCTGCCTGCCCCCCCCTCGCCCCCTAGCCGGGGTGTGGGGTCAGAGTGTGCCTGCAGGACCCTTCCTGGCCCATGCCCAGTTTTGTGTGCGCTCCCGCTGTGCCTCAGGACCATGCTCCTAGGGACCCCCCATTCCAGGACTGCCTGTGTGTTGGACTTCCAGCCGTTGGGTTGCTTCCCCCCAAGGCACCTCGTCTCATTTGTCTTCTGGACTTGGCAGCCGTGGCCAGACTGTTCAGGGCACCCTTCCCCTATCCCACCTGTCCTGCGCGTGCTGGGACCTGCTTTGTCGCTCTCCTCTGCCAGGATGTTTCGGCTCTCTTCGTGTCTCTGCCTGAGCATGGGGGAGCTTCCTTCCTCCTTACTGCACACACCAAGTCTTGGGGCTTGGTATAGCTCTTGGTCTTTCCTATACTACCTGTGTTTCCTAATAAACCGACATGAACATGCTTATGTATCCTGCCTGCTTCTTACTGCTTGGGTACTGGCCCCCTCAATGACAGCTGCATTGGGCTACTGGATGCACATCTCCCCCGCTCTGTGCATTTTCACCCCTGTTTTGTTGGCCGGTCCCGTGTGGCCTGTTATGCTGTGGGGGTTGTGGTCCCAGTTGCCTGTGTTCTTCCCTGCCCCTGTGCCATTTCTCCCCCCCTCCCCTGCCCCCCCTTTGCCCGGGGTGCCTTGTGTGTGGTCCGGTCCCGCGTGTCTTCCCTTGTCTTCCCTTCCCTTCCCTTCCCTTCCAGTACCGTGTGTGTGTGTGTGTTTGTGTGTGTGTGTGTACATGTGTGTGTGCCCGGGCATGTGCTTGTGCTCTGTGTTCCGCTGTGCACCCGTTGTCTGTGTGCCTGTTGTGCATGGTATCCGGGAGGCTCTTCTCCCTCCTCCCCCCTCCCTTCCCGTTTCCCTTGTGTGGGCATTCCCTTTTGTGCATTGTGGCTTCGTTTGCCCTTGGATGGCCATGTTTGTGTCCCGCCCCTTCCCGGTGGCTTGTGGGTGTTTTGACCATGCCTGGGGATCGGCGTAATGTCTGTTGTGCTGCCCCGGTACATGATCTAGTGGCATGACTCCCTGACATGGTCCCAGTCCTGTAATGTCTGTTCAGGGCTTTTACTGACCACGGGGGGTGGTTGTTTCATTCACCCCCACCGGGGATTTGCTTTGGTGAATCGGCCCAGTGTAACGTCTGAAAATACCCATTGATGCGTCTTGATATGAATGAGGATTCAGCATCCACTTAACTCTAATGAGAGACTTTCATACTTAAGTTAGATGCATGCAAGTAATATGCAAACAATACCTGTGTAGCTAGATGAATGAGGACTGTTCCTTACATTATGCTAGGTGAAGAGATTCATGGTGTCATTGTAAATGGGTGATTTCAGATGTTACATTAGTGACATTCACCACAGTCAAACGCAGGCGGTGGTGAAAGAACCATGCACGTCTTTTGGCCCTCATCCAGATGTTCACCACAGTAAAACATGGGCCGGGGAGAACCTAACCATGCTTTGTGAGGTTGGGAGGAGGTCCAGAAGTGTGGTGAATGTTCACCATGGCAGAGGTGAAAGAAACGTAACGTCTTAAGGGACAATCCCAGCCGTGGTGGAAGGAAATGACCATGGGCAGTGGTGACGGCACGCAGTGCCTTCCAGGCAACAAACAACAAGTGACACATGGAGGGAGATTTAAAGGGCAGGCAGCAGTAGGGGAACGTGGTGGAGCAGTCGATGGAGAGGACGGTGGAGGAAACAGAGCAGAGGATGGAGTGAGAGGGCGAGGAGGAGGTGAAGCTCTAGCAGCAGCAGCAGCAGCAGCAGCAGCAGCAGCAGAAGCAATCGGACTGTGAGATAAAGCTGTTTGTTTACAAACAACTCCTCCCCATTTGCCGATCAGAAGGTTGTTGCCTTGTAAACAAGGTTCTTCGAGATGGCTCCCAACATTTTACAACTGGGTTGTGCATGCTCGCCCGGTTCAAATAATAGCCACATGATGGTCTTGAGCTCCTCTAGTATAAAAAGTGTACTCCCCCTCAGAATGACAGTTCCTTCCAACCCTTTCCAGAAACAGAAGGAAAACAGTCTATGCGAGGTTGGAAGGGTGGGTATATGTGAGAATGCTTGGAACCATCTCAAAGAACCTTATTTACAAGTTACCAACTTCTGTTCTTCTTTAAGTGGCTCCTCACATGCTATTCGTACAAATACGAACGTGCTTGTGTGATCAGGTATTGTTAATAGCATGCAGCTATTTTGATGTGGCCCAGAGGTTTCGTTTGTTTTAAATATGTGAATGGGATTTTTTTTTATCCTGCTATGGCATTACCACAGATGGAGAGAGAGCGAGTTGTCCTACTGGAGTCCCATTCACTTACTGGATAAGGTGCTAGTAGGAGGGTTCTCTCAGTCTCCAAGTGGCAGGGTTTTACACAGCAGCAAGGAGTACCCGGTGTAAACTAATGTTCTGTGCATGACATCTTAACGCTGAATACTCTTTGTTGCTGGATTTTTGGAGGCTCTGCCTACAATGGACAAGCCCCTCCCTAGAGCTCTGCCAGCCATACGGTTCTGCCAACCCGCCAGTGGCAAAGCTACCAGCAGACCGGCAAGCCTTTGGGGCCCTGCAGCAAGGCTTGGCACATGGCCCCTCAAACTCTTGGGCTGGCCCTGCCTGTGCGGCACCCCGGCCTTGGCCACCGGCCCTCTGCTTCTCCCTGAGCATGTGCGTGCCGGCGTTTGTATCTCCACTGACAGGTGTGCATGCATGGGGCTGTCCGGCCTTGCATACTGGCAGCTGTGCGCTGCCCACTCCCATCACATCCCTCCACACCGGCCCCATTGTTCCCGTCCTGCCGTTATCTGTCGGCCTTAGCATCCCCTGTCTGCCTGTCCAGCCCCCCGGCCCCGCATCCCATGCTTCCCCCATGGCTGTTGCAGTTCAGACCCTCCAGGAGCTGTACCATGGCAGCTGCATCTCAGGCCGAGGTCCCACTCGGAGGCTCCGGGGGCTCTGTCCAAGCCTGGACCGCCCATGGGAGCATGGCCCTGTGTGACCTGTGACATTAACCCATCGTTCAGCGCAGCCTGCACTGATGTGCAACTCAGGATGAGCTGTGCAGATCCCTTCTAGACCTTCTCCCTGATCTGCTTCCACATGGCTGGGCGCGGCTTCTTCCGGGGACTGTGGCAATGACCCCACCAAGTGCACCTGCTGTCGTTGCCATCCCCACCACCTGATGGAAGCCCCTGCACCAGGGTGTAGAGCACTCTGGACCCATCTGACAGCCAGCTGCCTCCTCAGCACCTTCCTTCTGCCTGTGGCCTGAGTGCTCGCACCAACGCCTGCTGCCTCTTTGGGACGGCTGGACCCCCTGTGACCCGACTCCGTCTGCCTGCCTGTCACCCTTTCACCTGGGACCTGCTGCCCCATCCCCCACACCCTGGCCCCACGCGCTCCCATGCTGTCTGCCTCTGCACCGGGCTGGTGCTGCTTGAGTCCTCAATAAACACCCTTTGTGCTTCACTGTGCCTTGTGTTACCTCCTGTGTCCTGGGGCTGCTGGGTCCCACTTCCACTTGCCCACTGGGCTCCTGCCCCCTCCCCCTCCTGGTGGGATGGCTGTGCTGGCCCCTTGCCACCCCCCCTCCTCCCATGCGACTGAATGGCCGGTGGGTTCCCTGTCCCCCCCCCGGTGTGTGCCTCCCTCTGCCCCCCTGCTTGGCTCCCCTTTGTTGTGTGGGTGTGCTGCTTCATTTGTGTGTGTGCGCTTCTCATTTTGAAGTGGACGCACCTTGCGTGTGGCCGCTGTTTGCAAGCGCTGCGAATGCTGCATCTCCCTCACCCCCTCCCTTCATATTTTCTTTCCCTGGGCGGGGCCCTCCACTGTCTTTGGCTTAGTTTGCCCTCTGGTGCCTGTGGGTGATTTCAGAAGTGACGTAGTGAAGGTCCACCACAGTCAACCTTAGTCAAACGCGGGGGGTGGCGAAAGTGCCGTGCATGTCTGTTTGCTCGCATCCAGATGTTCACCACAGTCAAATGCGGCCTGGGGTGAAGCTAACCATGCTTTGTGAGGTCGGGGCAGGAGGAGGTCCAGAAGTGTGGTGAATGGTCACCACGGCAGGGGTGAATGAAAAGTAACTTCTGAACGGAAACCCACAGCCATGGTGGAAGGAATTGACCTCAGCCGCAGTGCATTCTGGGGCTCGAACCGCAGTCCACATCTCCACTGCATGTCTGTTGTGTTCCCCCGGCCCATGTTCTCTCTGATTTCTCCCAGGCAGTGGTCACGATCCTGCCACTTCTGTTGGGGCCGCATGTGTCACCACAGCCCACGGTGAATCCATTCACACCAGGGTGGGATTCACTGTGGTGAATTGGAACGCATCACTTCTGAAATCACCCCATGTTTGCGTCCGGGTAACCCCGGTGCCTTGTGGGGCTCCCACCAGGGTTCTCGCCACCACGTCACGTCTGTTGGGTTCCCCCGGCCCGTGTTCTCTCCGGTTGTCCCTGGGCGGTGGTGCCGCCCATGTCACATCTGTTGGGGCCATGCATCTCACCATGGCCCATGGTGAAGTCATTCATACCGGGGTGGGATTCACTGTGGTGGATTTCACCGTGTCACATTTGAAATCACCCAATGTTTCCTGACCTAAGAGCTCCTGTGTTTGCAACATGTTTCATGCCAATGTTGTCAGGCTCCTGATGATTGTATGGAACCACCATCCACCATTCCAGGTAAGTCACTTAACATTTTTGTTTGTGCTTGATTTTCACTATCTGTAAAATGGAGTTAATAACCTAACATACTTATTGCAAAGCAAAAACCCAATTTACTGGAATTCTCAAATAATGACTTGGCAGAGTGTGTGGGAAATCCAGCTCATCTAAAAAAACATACAGAGGACTTGGCCAAACATCATACTGATGGAAACTGAACTTTAAGCAAGAAAACAACAACAGAAATCTCTCTTACAATTATTATTAGTTTGAATTTTGATTACTTTCTTCAATTCTTGCTTATCCTGACAGCAGGGACTAGAGATGCCAAACTGAAGACATAGGCATGTTTTGTTGTGTGTTTTGTTTTCTGTAACTAGAAGGAAGAAGTAGTATGGAAGGTGAGAATCTCATTAGAAAGATAGTTCTCCTAAGAACTAGCTTTTCTAGGCCCTAGAGGCTAAGCAAGTATGGATAAGCATCTGGGCTGAATATTGACACTTATTAAACAAAGGAAACCCCTGCTTTGCTGAAATTTTGAAGTTAATGGGAAGTTTGCCTGAGTAAAAACTTCAACATCCAGGCTACTGAATTGGAACGGTGAATAATCTCCAAGAGATTAGGGTTTCTGGAGTTTAAAAGTCCTTCTTGGTACCCGACCCACATAGTATATTAATCTGTTACAGCTAGAGCTGAAACAGGTAACAGAATAACCTTGCAACTTCGGCTACACTGTAGTTGACCCAAATGACATTCATAATGACGTTCCAGTAACCTAATATTTGCAATTTGGATTATTTTTTCAGTGTTCATTCATTTTTCTTTGTGCTTTCAGTTTTTCACACTTTCATCACACTCTTCGTCACTTTTTTGGTCCGTCTTTTAGTTTTCACATGCAGAAGGACTGCCAGTATCCAATGAGAATGGCCTGGGTGAAAACTGGACCAGGCAAAAAACCCAAAACAGAAACAAGCAGCCAAAAATTCAAGCAAATGGAATGAATGAACAAACAAATGAATGAAAGACATAAATGAATGACATAAAAGACAAAAAGTGAATAAACAAATGAAGAATGGCGAGATACTATTTGGTGCCCATTTTATCCAGTTTGGATCATTGTGATTCGGTGGGTTTGACCATTTTGTTGTGTACCTGTTTCAACTGTAGTTATAGCCCAGCTAAGGCGCCTTGGATTGAAAAACTTGAGCTGAAAATTCTCATGCTTTTGCATCTGGATGTGGTAGCCTAGTAGCATGGATCCTCCAAAACATTCAACGTATCAGAGAATTAATCTTTTGGTATTTGAATTTGGGAGTGCTTCTACAAATTGATCCTGGTTACAGGAAGCTTAGGCTTCAGAGTACCTCATAAATAACATATGTAACCCACTCTCCATTGAGCGATCTGCAACACCCTCCAATTAAGGTGAAATTGTCCTGTGCAAAGGAACACCACAAGGCCTATGCCTCACTCAAGACTAACTTCATTGTTTAAATAACCACTTAAGTGTCCCTAACATGGTGCCTAGTGTTAGGTTGTTTCAGATGGAATGTTTATTGCATGATAAGTGCGAATATCATGTGGTTCTTTTCTGACAGCTTCCACTGTAATAGTCCCTCTGAAAATATCCATGGGTCTTTGCCACAGTTCCTTCTACCCTTTGGTAATCACGAATGGAATGTATAGCCCTTTTCAAATGGGCTGCAGTGGGTGGTGGGATGGGTGTGTGCCGGTGGCGGGTGGAGGTAGGTGTGCAGCCATTCCCATGGGTGCACATCCATCTCCACCCACCTCCACCCATCTCCACTCATGGAACAACTGGCATAAGAGCCCGTTCCTCCATGCGGGGTGTGTGTGTGCGTGGTTAAGGTGGGTGGAGATAGGTGGAGCGTAGGAGCATGCACACACCCCCACCCACTACTGGCAGTGCTCCCACGCACACCACCCACCCACTCACTGCCGGTGATGACCCACGGCATTCCTACAGATGTGCCCCCCCCGCACATGTGTGCGAGGTGGGGGGCACCCGTTTGAAAAGGGTCTATGTCATGGGTACTTTCAGACGTCAAGGAAAAGCCCCATGACAGCAATCTGGGATTGTATCAAAATTATTCTATGATGGAGATTTCTGAAATTGTGAATAGACCTAACACATGATAATGCCAGAGTGATCTGTGGCAGAAACACCCTTACGTAAAGTACCTCCTCTTCCCCTATAATAGTAATGGTAATATATTTATATAGCACCCCCTTCCCCACTGAATGGTACTCGGACTGCTTCTCAAAATCCATACAATAAAACATTGCAAATCCATTAAAGACCAGTTTTTAAAGGGAAGTTAAAGTGGGAAGACCGAATACATCAAGGTGAACCAGCAATGGATCCTCTAAAAATTTCTAAAGAATTTAAACAAATATATATTCAGACGCTTTTTGAAGATGAGAAAGGAAGAACTGAAATGAACATCTGGAGGGGGGAGAGTTCTGCACGGAGGAACCTGCCACAGCAGAGGCCTCAACATGACACCCAAGGTCAGACAGGAGGGGTGGTGTCCTGCAAGTTTCCTCAGTGTACCAAGCCTGTGTAGCTAGGGTACAAGAGAGGCATTCCAGTCAACGGCTGCTCTGCAACTTTGGAACCTTCTTGCTCTGGAAGTTCCCTGAAACCGAGCCTGAGCACTTTCCAGAGGCAATGTAAGACCTATTTATTTAGTCAATCTTCAGCATGAAGGGACAGGCATGGGGATTGGATTTAATGGGAATTTTATGTAGTTTCTATTTTTATAGGTTTTTATTTTTGTATATTTTATTCATTTATATATATAATATTTTCTACATTTATAAGAAAATATTATTATATATTATACAAATATTTTCACCAAATTAACATATAAAAAATAAAATATTGCCATGAACTCCCCTGAGCCTTCATTAAGGTGGATTAAAAACCTAAACTTATAAAAAACCACTATTTTCTATGCTACTTCTACCACAGATTGCCTCAGCAATTCTAACTAGCAAATTCATTTACAGCAAGGCTAGCATGAATACCAGTGGTGAACTGGTTAATACCAATGAATTTGCCTGCGTTGACTTGGATCCGACAAAGCAGAAGTTTTGTCCCGCTTCACTGGATATCTACTATCTGCTTTGGATATTTTGATTAATTTATTTTTGTATTTTGGTCACTTTCGACATTTCAGTTTCATTGTTTTGGCTGCATTGTGCATGTACAAAACCTGAAATGAAGTAAGTGAAATGCTGATATGACCATGGCAAAATAACCAAAATGAATGAAGTATCTGAAATGAATAACCAAATGAATGCATAGGCAAGTATTCATTTTTGTTGCAAATATCATTTGGATATTTGGAGGACTATCCAAAAATGCAAGTAATATCCATGAATACAAATTCTGCTATTAATTCCAGAATTAATTCAGATATCACTGGCATCTTCTTTGTGGGGTAATCCTATGGAAACCCCATGGGGCTGCAGCATAATCTTACAGAGACTTTACATGAATTCTGAAGACACCCTTTAGAGCTCTTTTAAAATCACACTCCCCATTTCCAACTGGCACTCGACACCAAAGTAAATTTCATTTTTAATGCACAGACTGTCATAGATCTTGCAGGACACCCATCCACACTTGTATAGCATAAAAAGCTGCCCTTTTCTTTTCAGGGAATGCAACCATTTCTTTCTTCTCTCCCCCTCCCCTTATATTCTGTAACAGCTGAGTGATTCATTTCCCAAATGTTTACAGAGAACATCTAGTGGAAAAGGAGATCATGACTTTTTAAAATCCCTATTTAAAGAAGATGTCTCAATAGTGCCGTGTAATCCAGTGTAACTTCCCTAAGGTGGCCAGAGCCCACGGCATAGTTGAGTAAGTCTCAGTCAATCAGAGCAAAAAGATTCGGTGGCACATATTTTACCATATTAATTCGAAAAGCTTTTTTATTACAATATAACAGGGTTTATTTTAATTGAAATGGCCAGATGGAGTGTTTTATTTTTACTCACTTTTAGTATTGTTTCAGGACAGTCTGAATTATTACCAATGTCATTACTTTAATTTATGAAGACTATTTAACCATTCTGAGAATCTGTAACAGTGATTTAATTTTACAACTGAGATCCTGGAATATATCTATCTCATGTGCGGCCTTACATTCCTTAAATTAAATATACCAAATTTAAAAAAATGGTTTAAAAATAGACATTAATTTTCTCAACTGGAGTTTTTAATATTAATTCCTAAGCTTTGCAAATGACACAGAACATATGTAGGTTGTGATTTTAAGTCCTGAAATATCTGTGGATCATGTTTATCTCACTCTAGAGTGACTATATTCAAATTTCAAGGGAAAAGCTAGAATGACATTGTTTATTAAAAGTATAAGGAGCTATAATAATATCAAACCATTTTTTTCTCCTTTGTTGAATCTTTGAGTCATATACAGAACAGTTTTGTTCAGGATCGAGTCTTCCTATCGGGCAGATCCATCATTTCAGTATCAAAAGAAAATCCTTCTTCAGATGGAAGGAGATTTATGTGTCTATAGTCAATTAACTTTAGTTCCCTTGAGCACAGCCTGCCAATATGAGGACTGCAATTTTGGAAGTGTATTCATATATGGCAACAAACTGTGACTGGGACACAAATATAGTTAAGCATATTTCCCCTTCCCCAATGCTTTATGTGAGGGGGGTGGGTGGGTCTTGTCCTTGCCACCTTACCCTGACACAGCAGAGGGCTTCTTTGCTGGTGCAGGGTTCTGGGCTGGCCCGGGGTTTTGGCGGGGAGGGAAAGGAGAGCTGCAGGATGCAGCATTTGCTGCTGCTACTACAGCAGCATAGGCCAGCAGCAGCGCGAATCGGAGGGGACGTGGTTTGCCTGAGGACAGTGTTTTGAGCTGTCTCTGGGCTCCCGCTCCATTCGGCTGCCAATCAAATGCGTTGATCGGAGCCTGGCTCTGAACGGCGCTTGGCTGACTGGTTGTTGGGCCGCAGAGTGCAGCAGCAGTGCCCAGATCATTTTGTGGCCAGCTGGCCACTGTGGAGTCAGGGAGTACTCACCTCCTCCACTTACCTTGGAGTGTTCTGCTGGGGATTCAGGGAGTACCTGCTCCCCTCTCCATCTCAACCCCCCTTTTTTCAGCTGAGTGCTCTGCTGGAGGGTTCCACTCTGGGATTTCCTCTCCCCCTCCTCCCCCGGCATCAGGATTGGAGTGTTTTATTCTCACCACCACCGCCACTGTGGATCTGTAAGTTCAGAGGGTTAGCCTAGTGGCAGGAGTGATTCTTTGTGACAAGATGGCACGGGGTAGGGGTGAGAGGACTCTATCCAGAGTTTGTGGCAGGGGAGGGGGGCAGGGTAGAGGCACATTGAGGGGACGTGGTGCCATGAGGGGGGGCCACTCGGCATCCTCAGGTCTCTGGCCAACGAGCGGCTGGGGGTGCTGTGGCAACTGGCAGTGTTCACTTCGGTGGTATTTGCTGGATTGTGCAACAGTCACAAGTAAGAGCCCATTTCAAGCTCTGTAAGCTTAATATGGGGCTTGTCCAGAAGGGAGAGGGTCAGGGGATGAAACAGGCTTTTTTTTCTCCTTGTCTCCTCTCTTCTCCTCTCTCCTCCATCTTGTCCCATTCAGTCTGTACAGTGTGGAATCATGTCTTCTGAGTTCTTAGTAAAGTTCTGTTTTGAAGAAACTTCTGCTGTGTGTTATTCAACAGAAAACTAACTCTGCAATAGGTTATGGGCCCAGGACATCTTCAAGGCAATTTTGAACACTAGAAGCAGCCCAGAAGGAGTGCAGACTGTGAAAGAAAACTCCTAGACAGAGAGGCCTACTGACTGTGAGTAAGAAGGCCTAAATCCCAGAAGGGGAAAGGGAGGAAAGCAAGTATGGCAACCAGTTAATCCACATAAGAGGTGAGACCACAGCAAGTGGCATGTAGATTGCATTGCAAAATGTTCATGAGAGAACTAGCCTGAATAGCAAACTGTTTCTACTGAGGAAACTATACATAGTGAGGTTTGGCAAAGAAAGTGAAATGTAGGAGCATATAAATGCCATGTTGGAAGTAGTGGCACAGCTGGATGGCATTGAAGAAGATATAAAGGACAGCCATGTGGTAGCCCTACTCCTTTGCAGTCTGCCTGAAGCCCTGAATCTTACAGTGCCCTCATCAATGCCCTGGAGACAAGGCCAGAGGCTGAACTGAAGCTGGAATTTGTTAAAGGTAAACTTGCAGATGAATTCCAGCGCAGAAAGGAGAACCTGCAGAATGATCTAAAGCAGGGTAACGAGACTGCACTGAAAACCTCAGACAAAGCTCTTAAGAGGGAAACCAGAGTATGCTTCAGATGCAAAAATGAGGGACATTTAAAGAAAGACTGCTATATATGGAATGCAGAACAGTAAAAAATGTCTCCACGGACACCTAAGCAGAGGGCTAAAGTCAAAAACAGCAACACAGTCAGTCAACAATGGAGTGGGTGCTTCAGAGCAACGCAAGACAGCTCATCCCAAAATTGGTGCATAGACTCCGGGCCAATGAGCCACATGACTAGAGAAAAAGGATTCTTCACAGGACTGGATCTGAGCAGTAAAGAAAGGATCTACCTTGCAGATGGGAGAAACATCAAAGCGGAAGGAATTGGACAAGGATTCCTGTACTGCAACCAGTCACAGGGAGGCACACTGACCATACCCATGAAAGATGTGCTCTATGTACCCAACTTAGAAGGGGGACTCCTGTGCAGAGCCCCTGTCTGTCCCCCTGCCTAGTTTTGCTGTTCCCGGGCCCCGCAGACCACAGCTCAGTTGAGAGGGAGCCATTTGGGACCAGAGCCTGACCCCAGAGGAACCCCAGAATCTCCACGGTCGCCGTGAGTCCAACTGAATCGGTGATGGGAGCAGCTGTGCGAGGGGAGGAGCTACCCTACTGGGTGATTTAAACCTCCACGCTGCCCAGTGAAGGTGGAGCCCCTGTCTGTCCTCCTGCCTAGTTTTGCTGTTCCCGGGCCCCGCAGACCACAGCTCAGTCAGGAGGGAGCCATTTGGGACCAGAGCCTGACCCCAGAGGAACCCCGAAATCTCCACAGGCACCATGAGTCCAACTGAATCGGTGACAGGAGCAGCTGTGCGAGGGGAGGAGCTACCCTGCCGGGTGATTTAAACCTCCACGCTGCCCGGCGGCACCGGAGGCACGCGCCGGGGCTGCGCGCCTAAGGGCTGCGTGTGCAAGGGCGTGCCCTTGTGCGCGTGGCCTTAGGCGCTGGCCAGGCTAAGGCACCCGATGCGCTGCTGGAGTCGTGTGAAGGAGGCAGTGCTCTGGCCCTGGGGTGAGACTGAAGGGTTATATTATACTTTATATTTTATATCATATTTTGTATCTGTATTATTTGTTTGGGTTTTATTTTATTTTATTTTATCTCTTTTGGGGATCCATTCTTAGGGCCCTCAATGCCCAGGAAGGGTAAGATACCAGGGGTCACCACTAGGAACAGGGCTAGGCAACAACTGCCTGAGTGTTTTGCTTCGACAGCCTCCCCCATGTCCAAGCGGGATGGGCATTCGTGTCAACCCCCGAGTGCTCCCTTGGATGAGCTAGGTATAGGACGGGCTCCCTTGTCTCTCGATATGGGTATTTCATCCCCCTGCCTTGTTGGGTTCTGGGAGTGAGGGAGTAGGGATTTCTGGAGATGGCCTAGGGCTGTTATGTTCAGCTAGGCCAGCCTTCCCAGACCCCTCACTGCTTGAGTGTGCTCGGGCCTTCAAGCAGCATGGAGAGAGATGGCTGGCCATGGCTGATAAAGCCCGGGGATGCCCTCGGGTTGCTTCGGATCCCTGGGCTTCTTTCCCTGGAGATAGAACTCCCCCTCTTCAAGATTCACCAGATAAGATAGAGCTCCAGCCTCCACCCATTCTGGCTGTGGAAGGGATAAACTCTGGTTCGGACCTTCGGCCAGGTGGGCATGGGGATTTAGCTTTGGAGTTGCCCTCTGCCTATGCTATGTCTTTGTTTCCCTCTCTGAACCAGAGCAGAGAGACTACGGAGATTAGGGAGGCATGGAGGCCACCTGGTCAGGTCACTTTGGGAAGGGAGGGACCACTTGAGGTGTCATCTGGTACCCCAATTAGCCCCAGAGCTGTTGCTTTGGGCCCTCAGGAGACTCAAGGTACCCCAAATCCTCCCCAGTTGAGGGAGAGAGAGCTCTCCCCAGGTGGGCCTCCAGGAAGGATGGGAGCTCCTACTGTTTGCAGGGGCTCTACTCCCAACCCAGTGACCCAGGAGACTCGGGATCAGGCTAGTGACTGCTCTTTGCAGGCAGAAGCCCATAGGGCATTTCTGGAGCAAGTTGATGGGATTGACGCTAAGCTCCATGCCCTCCAACATCAGATGTGCAGGATTTGGGACTGCGTCAAAGAACTGAGAGGGCATAAGATTGCTATGGACCATCAGTGAGTGGATCGGACAACCCAGACAACTCCCTCATGTGGTTTAACCTGCCCCAGGGTTTTACCCTTGACTATTAAAGAGGACTGGGTTATTGCCCCAGCAACTGATGCGCTGTCCATTACAGTTTGCCCGCTACCATCTGGAGTACTCCCTCTCTGGGACACGAAATTGCAGATTGCTCACCACATATCTACTATCCTGGGCTGTTCTTTTTTACCATCCAACATAGTTTGTTTTTATTATTTGCCAGCTAGGGCTAGTGTTTTGCATTTAGTTATTTATTTCCGTTCACCTGCCACAGTAGAGTGGCTATTGTTGAATGCTTTTTATTTCAGCCTCTGGGGGATTTATGTGGCAAACCTCTTTGTTAAGAAGGGAATTCTGCCACTTGTGCCTCAAGTATTGCCTATAATTTCAGCTCCTTGGGTGGGATACCCCGATTCCCTTCAGCAATTCAGGAGGAATTCAGGGAATACACAGGATATCCTGGGTGGTTCATGGGATAAAAAATTTGGCCCAAACTGAAGTTCCCCCTGCTTCTGCTTCTACTCCAGTTTCGGCTTGTGGGACCACTTCTACAGTGGCTCTGGTTTTAACCAAACCGGATCATTGTCACTCTAGCGCCTCTGTTTCAACTAGCTCGGGGAGGCGTTCTCCTGTGTTATCAGTTTCCCAGATTTCGGTAAGGACACAAGTTGTTAGCTCAGCTCCAGCTACAGTTCCTAGAAACTGCCCATCCCCCAATGTTTCTTCATTTGTAAGGTTGATGCCCCAGACCCAATGCCCAATTGTTCTGAGCCCCGGGCTGGCCAATCATGGTGTAGTTAAGAACCAAACGGGCTTTCCGATAAGAGGGGCCTCAATTCTTGAGGAGCTCTTGGTAGCTGATTCTGCGTGCAGGTCTTCAGTCCATGGGCATATGGGTATATTTTAGCTGTCTGTTGTGGCAAGCCTAGTTTGAAGTTTATATTTAGGGTGTTTGGTAACCGATCCAGCTTTTAGGATTAATATGGGTGGTACTTTTGTATTTCATTAAACTGTATTTATGTTTTGTATTATGTTGTCTATCTGAGCAATGACCTACGGCTACGCTCCAATAAATAAACTCTGAACTCTGAGACTCTGACTCCTGTGCATGAGGCACCTGGCAGTGAGGGGACTCACCATCTGTTTCCAGGGAGACAAATACACAATTCAAAGTGGGACAAAAGTTCTGGCCAGATCCACTGCAGATGAGCACATGTACCATCTGAGCACAACAAAAGAACAGGCAAATCTCACTGCACAAAAGCCACACAATGACTGCATCCACCTGTGGCATAGATGCATGGGACATACACACCCAGACAGCATCAAGGAAATGCACAGACAGCAGTTGACCAAAGACCTTAAGGTATCAACATGTCCCGTGTTCATGAAATGGACCAGTTGCATCAAAGCCACAAGGGCTATGCTTCCTAAGAAAAGTCAGAATAGAGCCACAATAGAGCCACAAAACTGCTTCATACCCTGCAGGAGAAAATTGATAGCTGGGATGCCTTGTTGGCCCATTTCTTGAGGGAGGGTTGGGTTCGGGGTGGCTTTGCCACCAGTAGTGACGCCAGTTCCAGTCGCTAATCCTCTGCGGCATGGGGGACAAAATCGGCCCTCTCCACCGATTCATTACAGGGACAATGATGATATTCCAGGCCAGCTAATCCAGCGGTGAGTGATGGTCGGGCGATACAGGATCTGGCCCAGAGGGTCGATAGCATGGATGAGCGCTTGAACAGGATCGCGGAACTTCTGGAGCACCGAGGTCAACAAACCCTACTTCAGCCACCTCAAGTGTTCCAACCTCAGGTGCCATGAGCAGGTTCAGGTGAGGTGGGTACCCCATTAGTGGGGGGTGTTGAGGTGGCAGGGTTAGGGATACTAGATGCACAGCCTACGTTGCCTGCTGCTCAGTCAGCGGTTGGGACAATACCGGGTGGAGTGTGCCAAGCTATGGGACAGTCGGGTTTTCCCCTTGTGCAAGGGGGTGCGGGAAGTGTGTTGTTGACCCCTCAGACTCAGGGGGCTCAGCTGAATCTGGATCAGGCTGGTTCTACTCTGTAAGGTTCTCAACTGTTGTTCCAGCAGGATCCCAACAGGTTGGTGTGACTGGATAATGTGTGGCACCACCAGGGGTCCAGTGCTGGTACTGCGCTCTAAGGCGTTCCAGGGTTAGTTGAGGCCACTGCTTCATCTCAGGGGGCCCCTGTCCTTTCATCAGCTATAGTGGGTGGCTCAGTTGAGGCTGGTTTGACAGCTGCTCCTTCTGGCGTTCTCACACCAGGAGTGGCAGGCCAGGAGGTGCCTCCTCTGCAGAGGGGTTATGCCGGAGTTTCGGCCCCTGTTGGGGTGCATTTACTGCAGTCTACTAGGGAGAAGATTTTGTGCGGAGAGTATATAGATATCTTCACATTGTTATTTTGTGAGCCTGTGCCTGACCCCAATGCAAAGATTGAATCTCCGGATTTAGAGAGGGCAAAGAGGAGGAAAGTGGACAGGAATTGGGCAAATTGGGAGTCTGCCTTTATTGTTTATGCCGAAGTTATCTTGCAGGCTTTCCCACCATGTGCTATGTCACTGTGGAAATATTTAGACATTGTGCGAAGGGCATATTTGTCCAGCGAAGGGTTTGGCTGGTTGTGCTATGATGAGGCTTTTTGCCTGAGGGCTGCAATTACTCCTGGTATTAGATGGGATTTACATGCACACAACCTTTGGTTGGAGGGCATGCAGGAGCAGGATATGCACAGGTCTGATAGCGGGTATGTGATCATTAAAGGGAGTGCCCCCCCCCGGCGAAGGAACCAGGTCTGAGCCTGGAAAAAAGGCCAATCAGTCTTTAGCGTGCTGGGATTTTTACGAGGGAGTGCGGTGTTTTTGTGCCTCATGTAGATTTTGACACGCATGTCTGAAGTGTGGGGGTACCCACCCATTTTCCAGCTGCAATAAGCTGAAAGGATTCCCACAGAGGGGTAGACTGCAGCAAGGACCGGGACAGAACAGGTGTGTGTGGGGGGGGCAATGTAGCCTCTGCCAGCTCAGGTAAGGGCACCAACACCAGTTAGGTGGTCTGTCTTGAAGGAATTCCCACAGAGGGGTAGACTGCAGCAAGGACCGGGACAGAACAGGTGTGTGGGGGGGGGGGCAATGTAGCCTCTGCCAGCTCAGGTAAGGGCACCAACACCAGTTAGGTGGTCTGTCTTGAAGGAATTCTTAGTGGATTATCCAGATTGGGTGGTAGCCGAGTATGTGGTTGACAATTTTCGGTATGGTTTTAAAATTCAGGTTTTAGGTTCTAGGGAGCACACGATGGCTCCTAATTTGAAATCTATTCAAGGTTTGGAACATGTGGTTGAGGAAAAAATTAATAAGGAAGTAGCCAAAGGCAGGGTAGCAGGCCCATTCGGTGTCCTGCCAATGGAGAAAATGAGGAGTTCTCCACTGGGAGTGGTACCCAAGAAGGCTCAGGGGGCGTATAGGCTGATACATCACCTATCTTACCCACGAAGATCCTCTGCGAATGATTTTATACCTACCGAGCTTTGCTCGGTTCAGTATGCTTCATTTGACAAGGCAGTGGAGATGGTGAGGTCATGTAGAATGGTGACCTTAATGACAAAGAGTGACATAAAGTCAACTTTCCATCTCCTTCCCATTCACCCACAGGATTTTGATTTGTTAGGATTTTTTTTATCAGGGCAAGTTTTATCAGGGCAATGCCAATGGGTTTTTCCATCTCCTTGCAGCTTTTGGAAAGTTTAGCTCCACCTTGGAGTGGGCTGTCATATTGGTAGCCAAGGATGGTCATGTGATCCATTATCGCGATGATTATCTTTTCTCGGGAAAGGTGGGGTCCCCGATTGCCTGAACCTCCTTAACATATTTAGGGCTGTTGCGAACAGGATAGGGGTTGCTTTTGCAGAGGAAAAAACGGAAGGGCCTGTCTCGGTAATTAGCTGCTTGTGGATTGAGTTTGCTCTGTTCTTGAAATTTTGAGGTTGCCGGTAGCTCTGGCATTTGCTTGTGGCTGTTAGAAAGGTTAGGAGGGCAAAGAAGGTAACACTGAGGCAATTGCAGTCATTACTCGGGAGCCTTAACTTTGCTTGTAGAGTGGTGGCTCCAGGGAGGGTCTTCTTATCTAGAATATATTCCAAGAGAGCTGGGGTGTTGTCTCCTCATCATCATATACGCATCACGTGGGAGATACGGGAGGATTTGGCTGTATGGGATGAATTTTTGGAGAGACACAACGGTGTTAGCTTGTGAAGGAACACTCTTTTATTGGAAGCCAAACTGCAGGTCCACTCGGATGCAGCAGGTGGCACAGGACTGGGTCTATATTTTAAAGGTAAGTGGTGTGCAGAGCGTCGGCCTCAGGCGTGGTTAGTATCCGTAATATTGCGTGACCTTACATTTTATTAATTATTCCCAATTGTCACAGTTGTACATAGCTGGACAAATGATTTCGCGAACAAACGGGTCTTTTTTGGTGTGACAACATGGCAGTGGTCCATGTGATTAACACATGGTCAGAGCAAGTCATGCATCTGGTGAGGGTGTTTGTGTTAACATGCCTGAGTCATAACATTTTATTTTTGGCTAGGCATGTCCCAGGTATAAATAATGAAATTGCTGATGCCCTTTCTCGGTTTCAGATACAGCGTTTTTGGGACCTTGCCCCCCGGGTGAGTCAAACGCAGGAGTTTGTCCCGGCAGTGCTTTGAAACCTTGGAGACTAAAGCTATTCAGGACTTTGAAGGGCTTGGTTGCACCTTCTACATGGGTGGCATACGAGCGAGCATACAGGGAAATTGCGTGATTCACCAACAACAAGGGTTGGTTTGCTAGCTTTCCTATCCCACTTCCTCAGGTAATACAGTTCAGCCTGCATGTGCGGGGTAAGGGTTTGGCCCCCAGTAAAACCGCAAGAAAGTGGGTGGCGTTGGCCTTTATGGGCAAATTGGCAGGTTTTCCTGAGGTGACTCAGTCGCCTATACTAAAAGCTATGTTGGAATCCTGGCATAGGCAGGAGCCCAGTAGGGTGGATACTCGCCTGCCTTTAACCTCACAGATTCTGGTGGAGATGAGTTAAAAGTTAGTCCAGTTTTGTGCTAACAAAAGTGAGGTCTTGTTGTTTAGGGCCGCTTTTAGCCTAGCTTTCTTTGGAACGCTGTGAGTAAGCGAGCTACTTGTCAGCTTGCGCTTCGATCAGTCAGGATGGGCTCTTCAGCCTTCTGATGTTACTATGCAAGAGGTTGTGGTTTGTACTCACCTGAGAGGGTCAAAGACTGACCAAAAAAGGCAAGGATCTGTTATTACGCTGCATCGGTCAGGTGGAGGGGATGTCTGCCCTGTCAGGAACATGGCAGCATACATGCATTGCAGGGTACTTGGTTGGGGCCCCACTGTTCATGCATGTTTCTGGGATGCCACTGACTAGGTTCAGTTTGTGGCAGTGATGCAGCGATGTCTGGGTGAATTGGGGATACCTAGTCATCTGTTTGACTCTCACTCTTTTACAATAAGGACAGCCTTGTCGGCTGCAGTGGCTGGTTTTTCAGAGAGTGATATTCGGAGTGTGGGTAGGTGGCGTTCTGGGGCTTTTAAATCCTACATTCGACCACTTGCGAAATAGGGCAGCCCCTGCAACCCCTACTTGTACTAGGGTAGTTCATTCGGTGGTGCATGTATGTTGATGTTTATTTGTCTATATTATTACAGGGGCAGGTCAGAAAATGACGAGGAAGAATATTTCGATCATTGGGCACAGTTTCATTTGCTGGTTGGAAAAGACAGTCAGATGGACCAGTTGGGGGTTGCAGCTCAGACTTGGATCCAGAGAGGAAATCACTTGGAACGGAAGGAAGGGCATGTTGTGGGCCAAATTGACACCTATGGTTTTGGGGTTGCATAACAGGTCACGACATGACATCATTCTTATTCACTTGAGGGAGAACGATTTTGTACGGGGATCTAGTTTGGACTTATTTATTATAAGGCAGGATTGGGATAGGCTGAGGGAGCTTTTCCCGTGGGCACGTGTGGTATTCACCCAGTTGATCCAACGGATTAGGTGGGCCAGGGCTTGGAATCCAAAAGGGGTGGACAAGGCACAGAAAGGGTTAACTGGGAGGTAAAAAGATTTATTGATCAGCAGGGAGGGGATTGGCTAGAACATAAGGCCATCCACTGGATGAAGCCTGAATTGTATTGGGAAGATGGTGTTCATCTCTCTGACTTAGGAATAGACATTTATCTTGGCAATATCTAGAATATATTGCTCAAGTTGAAATAAGTTGTGTAGTCTGGGGAGTGGGGTGAGCAAGCTGAGGTATCCTGGCTGCTCTTAGTGGCATCAGTTCAGTGCCAAAATTAAATTAAAAGGCTCATTAGGGATTTGTTTCAGGGGACACAGAGGAACCTCAGGAGAGGTGAGAGATAGGGAAACCGATCAGGGGATAAGAAATCCATGGTCTCACCCAGTAGGGATGGGCGAACAGATTGCAGTTTGGGTTTGGCCATTCGGTTCGGCTGTGTTTGGTCTGTCCATTCGGTCCGTCCATTCGGTTCGTTCGCCGGGTTCAGATTTGGCCATTTTTATATGGTTTTTTGGAGTTTGTTTTTTATATGTTTTTTTGGTTTTTTATTTGGTTTTATATGGTTTTAAAAAAAATTTATTTGGTTTTTTTGGCACTCCAAGCCACGCTAACCCACAGGTGGGCACCCAGGTGCATCTCAGCAGTCAGGATGTGTAGCTGATCAGTGTGGGTGCGATACCACTCGGCACAGAGCACTAGGTGCATCCCGCAGGTGCCCAACCTGTCTCGCTCCATGGTGCGGTCTGCCCCGGGTGGAGTGCAGCTGGCCCCGGTATAGGCTGGGACATGTGTTGCCCCTCCCCCAGGTTGTGACCTGGTGACCGGGTGGGAACACCCGTGTCATCCCGCAGAGCCCCCCTCCTGGCTGGCCAGGCTGCCTCCTGCAGGGCGGTTGGCCTGGGGTGGCGGGGGCAGGCTACAGAGCGCACCTGCTGTCCCTGCGTGGGGCCTTGCACATGGACAGGTGTGCACCTGGGTGTGCAGGCGCCAGCTGAAGTCCTTCTGTTAGCACCTCCCATCTTTCTCTGTTGGCAACATTGTGTCCTTGCCGGTCTGATTAGTGTGTTGGCTGTCCTGTCTGTGTGCTTGGTTCCTGCAGCTGTGCTGGGTCTGCACCCCATGCCTCTCTCTGTTGCCATGCCTTGGGGGGCAAAGTCAGAAGGGACAAAAGGGAATGCCCACACAAGGGAAACGGGAAGGGGGGAGGAAAGGGAGAAGAGCTGACGAGGTACTGCACACAACAGGCACAGAGACAACGAGGGCACAGTGGAACATACAGCACAAACACATGACTGGGCACGCACACACCCAGACAGGAAAGGAAGGGAAGGGGCGACACAGCAGGACAGACAACACACACGGCACAGCGGGAACAAGGGGGGAGGGTGGAACGGCCCGGGGGCAGGGCTGGAAACAGGCAACGGCAGCCAGAACCCCCACAACAGTACAATCCGCACGGGCCAAGTTACGGTCAGAGAGGGCTGTGGCCAATATACAGAAGCTGCCACTCTAGCCCCAGGAACAGCGTCATGGGTCTGGGGCCATCATTCCTCGCACAGAGGCGATGTTTTTCCACCGCATCACAAAACAGGCACTCCAGCCCCAGGACCTGCTGCCAGGGTTCTGGGTCCAAGTTACAGACAGGGAGGGCTGTGGCCATAATCCAGAAGCTACCACTCTAGTCCCAGGACCAACCGTCATGGTTCCAGGGCCATCATTCCTCGCACAGAAAAACAATTTTCAAAAGCATCAAGAAACAGCCACTCCAGTCCCAGGACCCACCATCAGGGTTCTGGTGCCAAGTTACAGGCAGGGAGGTCTGTGGACAATACCTAGAACCTGCCACCTTAGCCCCAGAACCCAACGTCATGGGTCCGAGGCCATCATTCCTCGCACAGAGAGCCAATTTTCCAAAACATGAAGAAACAGCCACTCCAGTCCCAGGACCCGCCGCCAGAGTTCTGGGGCCTACGTTACAGGCAGGGAGGGCTGTGGCCAATACCTAGAAGCTGCCACTCTAGCCCCAGGACCCACTGTCATGGGTCTGGGGCCATCATTCCTTGCACAGAGAGCCTTTTTCAAAATGCCCAAACCAAACTAAACAGGACCAAACCGAATGGCCGAACCCAAACGCGGCTAACGAACCAAACAGCCGAACCAAACAGGTGAACTGAACTGAATCGAACTGAACGGCTGAACCCAAACTGCGATCTGTTCACCCATCCCTATTGGTTGCCAGGGAACAGAATCCTTGGCACAGACAGCATATAGGCCTGGGGGCTATTGGCAGCAGCAGACAATGTGTTTCCAGGATACAGAACCCTTGTCACAAACAGCATATAGGCCTGGGGGCCATTGACAGCAGCAGCAGCAGCAGACATTGGTTGCCAGGGTACAGAACCCTTGGCACAGACAGCATATAGGCTTGGGGCCATTGGCACTAGCAACAGCATGCAGTGGGTTGCCAGGGTACATAACCCTTGGCACAGAGAGACTTCAGCTTCCGCACCAGGTCAAGTGCCTCATCGGCCAGCTTCCTGCCTGCAGGGCCACAATTCCACCCCCCGAGAATCTTGTCCAGCCTCCTCTGGAGACTCCAGACCAGAGGGGTCACCTGGCTGAGCATGACGGTGGAGCTGCTCATGGTCTTTGTCATGGTCAGGAACAGTATCAGGACGAATACCGTTTGAACAAGGAGCTCCCATTCCACCCCATTAAACCCTTCCAGTGCCCCGCAGTCCATCTCCAGTTGCACCTGATGCAAGGAGGCTTTCTGCTCCACAAGTCGCTCGAGCATCAGGACGGTGGAATTCCACCTGGTGGCCACATCCTGGATGAGCTGGTGCCCTGTGAAGCCTTGCTCAGCCTGCTTCTCCTGGAGGAGATCGCTGCCCTTCATGCTCTGGTTGAAGAACCCCACCAGCTTCCTCCCCCGGTTGATCAGGGAGCTAAGGGTGCCTTCCCCAATCCCCTTATCCCCTAAGCCCAGAGCATCCCTGACCACCAGATGAAGGGTGTGTGAGGTGCAAAGGATGCTGGTGAAGTCCCCCTCATGGACTGCCTTTAGTATATTAGCGGCGTTGTCCGTCACCACACATTCCTTGGTGAAGGCCGCGCCTGGCGTAACCCACTCCTTCACCATGGCAGACAGAGCTGCCTCGATGTTCCTGGTTGTGTGGGGGCTGTCCATGACTTGTGCCTGAAGAAGGGTCCACCTATACCCTGCTTCGGGACCCCTCCTGCCACTCCCAAAAGCTGCCTCGGGTCCTGCCACCAGTGCTCCGTTACCACCAGGTACGCGTGCTGGGCATTCCTGCTGGACCACAGGTCCATGGTGAAGTGGACCGTGCCCCTCCCAGTCCCTCCCAGCTTCTCCCTCAGCCTCTCCTTCAAAGCCCTGTAAAGGTCTAGCACCGCAGTCCAACTGAGGGTGGTGCGGGATGGCAGCTTAAACTGGGGGGCCAGGAACCCAATCAGCCTCTGGAAGCCCTTGTCCTCTACAATTGAGAAGGGTTGCCCATCCACCACAATCATTTCGGCCAACAGGTGCTTGGCTTTCTCTCGATAGCCATGCCGTTCTGCTGCCGATGACCTTGGAAACTGCCCCCACCCCATCTCCTCCATGGTGGACTGATGCTGCTAGAGAGGCTCCTGCTGCTGTTCTTCCCCCCTGCTCCTGCTGGTAGAGGCAGCAGTTGGTGCAGGATGCTTGCCCTCTGAAGGAGGTGGGCGATTGGCCTCTGCAGTCTGGAACCCACTGGCATCCACTTCCCCTGACTTCCCGCTTAGCAGCAGAGCGTGGAGGGCACTGCCAGGAGGTGACACTGAGCCATTGAAGTCTGTTGCCCTAAAGCAGTCCTGCGGAATTTGGGGCGTAGTGATGTGCTCAGGCTGCTGCTGCTGCTGCTCCACGGGCATGGCCCCTACCACCTCTCCCACATGCCCCATTGCCTGTCTTTCGGGCAGCAGACCATCCTCTCCGACTTCCCTTCTCCATGTCTTCCAACTCAAACACGCACAAAGATTTTATTAAAAAATGTTTTTATTTTTTTACTCAATCTTTTATCTATTATATTTATCTCTACACTAAATCTAACTGCTATTAACTATTCTAAAACATATGAATGAATGAATGAATGAATGAATGAATGAATATTTATTGTTATGCGTAGCCTTAGGCCATAGCATATAACTGATTACAAAATATCGAAAACATCAATTTCATTACTCAACTTAATAAGACCCAACGCAATACAAAGAGCAATGAAAGTAGAAGTCCAAAGAAAATAAAACACCCACCCACAGGACAGGTCCATTGGAAACCGTATGGTAATAAATCAAAACATTTATTTAAAATAAATGTACAACAAGGGGTCTATTGGAAAAGTAAAACTTGCGATCTTACAGCCCCTGAAGGTTAAAAACTAATTAAACTTAAGCAGGTTTAAATGTCAGAAAATTTTCCCTTGTATGGATCATATGGACCAAAATTCTGGCCATATTTTTAATAACACTCCTATCGAACTATCCAACAAAAAGGAGAGAATCACTGCTTCCGACCGACCTGGGAGTTTGACTAAGTATTCTCCCAGGAATTGCTGCCTCCAGTTGCTGCCTCCAGTGATCATAAAGATGGCAGTAGAGCAACATGTGCCCCACTGTTTCCACTGATTCTTTGTCAAACGGACAAAGCTTATTGCCAAAGGGAGTGACCCCCAAGCGCCCCTCCATAACCTGGGATGGTAGTGCATTGCAGAGTGCGGCCAAAATTATTTTTTTTCCCCAGGCAGAAATTTGTGTCTGAAGATAATGGGCCATCTTCCCTGGATCAGGGACAAAGGGAAGGTACAACAACATATGCGGAGAAGCAGCAATAGTGACCATTTCCACTTGTCTATTTATATCCCACGACCTAGTTATAACTTCCTTACCAAGTGCTGCCATGGGTTTGTGGGCCAGATATTCTAATGACAGCCCCATACATACCAGGGATACCTGGATACTATCCTGCCAGGGATTTTGATAGGCATCTGATCCAATGCCGTGCTGCTAGCATGGAGCAGCTCAGGGAAATGGGGATCTGCCATCTTGCACCACAACCCAAGGGCCCGCTCCATGGCAATTTGCTGCCAGTTAAGCTCGCCACATTCTATTCTTAGTGCAGCATATGGCGTACCCCTAGGTGCATGCAGGAGGTCCCGAAGAAACCTAATCTTGGCTGGATTTAGAATATGGGCACAGAAGGGAGCCCAAAGTTCGGCCCCATACAGGACCTGCACACAAACTTTGGCAATAAAAGTCTGGATGGCAGATGGAACAGCTGACTTGTCTGCCCGAGCAAAAAAAACACAATAATGCTCGGGAAGGACCCTTAGAAGCCAAGATAGCCCTTTGGACATGATGCTTCCAGGTTGCAGATTGGTGGAACAGAAGGCCTAGATAGCAAAAGCAAGAGACTTGCTGAAACTTGTGCCCCATGATATCCCAGTTATAGGTTCTCCTCTTGGAGGTAAACACCACCACCCTTGACTTTGGAATACTAATAGTAAGTTTCATCTCCTTGCAGAAAGACATAAAGGATGCCAACTGCCGCTTTAGCCCCACTTGCGTCTGGGACAAAAGCACTACGTCATCCGCAAATAGGAGACATCCTACCACTCTCTCCGCTATTTTAGGTGGAAAAAACTTTTGGGCCACCATCACAGACGCCACGTCATTAATATAATAATTAAACACAGCTGGTGCCAGCACACAGTCCTGTCGGACGTCTTTGGTGGTACTTACAGGTGGCGTCAGGTGCCCCTGGCGATCAATCTTCACAGAGAGGGAGGACTTGGTGTAAAGGGAGCGAATAAGATATAATAGCCGCCTGTCAACAGTGGAGTCCATCAACTTCTTCCAGAGGAGAACCCTATCTATAGATTCAAATGCTGCCTTCAGATCAAGGAAGGCAGCAAAAAAGGACCCATTGAGGGACTTGTACTTACAGATGATGTGATCAAGAACTAGGCATAGCTCAATGTTGGAGTGTCCCTGCTGAAAACCCGCCTGTTCAATGGCAGTGATCTTTTCACCAGCCAACCAGTCGGCAAACCTATGTAGCAAAGACTTAGTGTGTATCTTTGCCACGATGCACAAGAGACTGATGGGCCTGTAATCTTTTTTAAAGATGGGAATAACGATCACTCTTCCCCACCCAGCTGGTATGGCTCTAAAACATATTGATCTAAATGGAATATCCTAATAACTACAAAGGCCTTGTCCTACAAACACACTGTATCTCTATCTATCTCTATAACTAAGCTAACTACTATGTATATCTATCTAATAACTATCTGTCTATCTATACAATATTACACAGGGGGAAACACAAAGAACACAGGGAGGGGTACAAAACTGAAATTAAAATCAATCTAATAATAATCCTACTCTAAATAAATCCAAGACTTAAAACAGGGGAAGGGAATCAGGGATGGAATAAGAGGGAGAGGGAAAGGATTCAATGGAGGTGGGAGTGGGCAGGGAGGAAGGAAGACAGGGAAGGGTAAAAGCAAAAAATAACACCTAAATCTATCTAATATAATCTAAATAAATGATAATATGGAGGTAAATGAGTTGGATGGGTGAAATAGGAGGAGGATGTCAATGGATTGAGGAGCTGGGAACTACTGGGAGAGGGAGCCTTATGAGAATGCCTGCTGTCAGGAACAGTGACTAGCTTAGAAAGTGTTGGGAAGAGGGGAGGGCAATGAGTTTTGTTACTTGCTGCACCTGCCTCACTGCAAACCCCATTGGCTCCGTGCAGCCTAGCTTCCCTGTCCCCCATGTCCAATCGCAGACTGTGAAGCCAGTGGTCTGAGGAGAAAAGGGATGGTGATTGGGCAGGCTGGCTGCTACTCCAAGCCTCTCCACCCCTGGTGACTGGAAGTCTGCTCCTCAGCTGACTCCCCCTTTCTGTCACCTTTTGCCTTCCAGTGACACATTTTTGCCACCCGAACTCATCCGAACTCGATCCGAACCAACCGAACTGTTCAGTTGTTTCGGAGTTTGGAATCAATTTTGGTTCTGTCGGTTCAGATTTGGGTTCGGGTTCGATCATCCGAACAGACCGAGTTAGGGCCGAACTCTGAACTTCTGAACCGCGTTCACACATCCCTACCAATGACCAAGTTTCTCAGTACGTAAGAACCAGTGCTTTGTAGCAGACTACAGAACAAGGGAAGGCACGAGGGTAATCCATGCAAGGGGAGCAGTTACCCAGATCCAGTGCCACCATCCTTATATCTTAGTGTTCGGAAAATAAAGAAAAAAAATGTTTAAAAATCTCATATATTTGTTCTCCAAATGTACATTTCAGCCTTTCATTTCATGGTTTTAAACAACTTTTTTTCTCATTATAAACTAATACACACCATGCCTGAAAACCTGGGGGGGGAAATGGCTTGTTCCATCTGTTTTGAAGGAATGCAGAGTACACTCTGTGCTCTGTTGTAATAGCAAGCTCAAGTTTTATTAAACTTGATAGCATTTAAAATAGTATCAGAGAAGCGCTGACACAATGAGTCTGAATGCTTCTTGGCTAGGTCTAGAGCCCTAGTAGAGTTTGCAATGAGGAGCTGATTTGCTGAGCTGGAAATTATAGTGTAGTCACGTTGGTCTATGTTTGTAACGTCTCCATGTCGTGGATAAAAGAAAGTGGGTAGAGAGTAGGGCTGAAACAAGATCTCAAATTTGCAAGATATCTCCTTGAAATCCCAGTCCCAGAAATGAGAGCTGGGACTGTTTCACTGATTTCTCTGTGAGAATTTTTGTTTAAAAAAATAATAAAATAAAATAATTCATTGCATATGTGCAAAATGACCACTGCCCTTAACTAAAATAGCCACAATACTGCCATTTTGGTTAAGGGTGGTAATTTGCGGATTTTTGCATAAGTGGTCATTTGTGCATCTGCAATCTGCTTCCCTTAACCAAAATTATTAGTATTAGTATTAGTATTTTTTAGCATTTGTGTAGCGCCACCTGTGTACCTGGCGCTTTACAGAACAATAAGAATGACGCGGTCCCTGCCTACGGCTTACAATCTAATAGACTCGGAGAGGGGACAAAAGGAGAGGGGACATAGGGAGAAACAAGGGATAAATAACATTCAAGCGGATGCAGGAACTCAGGTGCACATTCAGATAAAGTGGGATGTAGATGTTGAGTTTATCAGTAATTTCCAGAGACTGAGCAAATGGCCCAGAATCAGATAGAGAGAGAACCTTCTGGGCTCTATCTAGAAAGTATTTAAGAGAACAAAGAGACGCATTTTCGAAGAGACTCAGCCAAGACATGGACTGAGAAGAACAGGGAGAGATCCAAGAGGATGATTGCCCAGCCACAGTCATCAAGCTGGGTAACATAGACGTGTGAGTAGGGTAAGATATTAGTCAGGGAATTTTCCAGTGAGTTTTACATTGCATTACTTTTTGAATTTGTTTGTTAAACACATGGATCAATTCTGTCTTGTAAACAATTATAAATACAAATTATTTAACCAAGCTTTGGCATGCTTGCATGATACAAGCATTGGATAACAACACATTGAGGGGACATTCCAGGTTAGATACCTAGGTGAACATTAGTACCATTTCTGGGATTGGGAGCCTCCAGAGACTAGAGTGGCAGCAGGATAGTTCCCTCTTTACAGACTGGGACAGTTCTGGAGAGACCTGTGCCAAGTGGAAATGGTAAGTGGGGAAACTGAGTGACGACTGGTCAGGAGGGGGTGGTGGGAGACAGTGGAAAGACCGCCACTCCATCATGCTCCCTCAGCCCAGAGGTTGAGCTTTGCAGGAGGGAGCTTCTGACTCTATTCCAGGTGCACCCATCCCAGGTGTGATCCAGTCCAGGCAGACTCAGTTCCCCACCCCTGCACCCTGCAGTGGGGGGTGGAGTGGGGGGAGGGGGGAGATATCAGCACCTTTGGGGCTCTTCCCCCTTTGTGCCTGGGGCAGTGGCAGCTGGTGGGTGTTGAGGCAGGGGGAGTGGGAACAGCAGGCAGGGGTAGTAGCGGGATGGGGTGGGGGGAAGGCAGGGAGGGGTTGAAATGGGGAGGGGTTGGTGGCAGACAGAGAAGGGGGAGGGGCAGGAATGGTTGGGGGGAAGGAAGGGAAGAGACATGGGGGGAGAAAGAGGAGTAGGAGAGGGAGAGACAGGGTGTAGGTGTGGGAGTAAGAATGGCGGGCAGGGGCAGGGAGGATTCACTTGCAATTCCTTTGCTGCACCATCCAGCAGCCATTTCAGGTCTCTGAAGAGGGAGACGCAACAGCCAGGAAGACCCCTCACCCCTCCCCTCTTTGCTGCTCTGCCATTGGCCTCCAGGAGCTGTGACTCAGCACCCAGAAGCCGTACTGGTTGGAGGTCTCCCTGGAATGGGAGGTTCTGGGAGCCACCCCAACATCAACCAATCCCTCCCCGGTGCCTTCACTGTACAAATCCCCCAGGGCAGCACTATCAGACACCTCAGGGGCCTATGTCCACAAAAAGCAACAGCCAGACCTGCGGCCCTGGTCCTTCCCCAACTCACAGCTGAGCTGGCTTGGCGCAAAGAAAAGGGAAGTGACTATTTTGCACATGTGCAAAAAAATGCCGTGATTTTTTTTTTCTAGCAGAGAACACATACTGGGACCAAGATCTTTATGAGATCTCAATCCCGCTACCTGAAATCACGAATTTTACTCATGAGAACTAATTGGGCTCCTCGTTCAGCTGTGGTAGAGATCATTCCTTGAAGAGTTTGCCTTGGGGGCTCTCACTTGAGCATACGAGAGTCCATGAACTGCTCTTCAGCAACTGAATGACAGGAATTTGTTGCAGAGAAGCCTGGGTGCAGGGATGGACACATACATATAAAACAAGTTGCACTCCTTGCTGTTAGTTAAGCAAAGGGCAGCAGATTGCACATGCACAAAATGACTGCTGCCCTTATCCAAAATGGTGGTGATGCTATTGCCACCATTTTAGTTAAGAGTGATGGCCATTTTGCACTTGCACAATGATTTCTTTTTTCTTTTTTTGCTCACCAAGGGATCAGCAAAACAGACTCGCTTCTCGAACTGGGATTTCATAAAGATTGCTCACTTTTGCAAGCAATCATTTCAGCCCTAGAAATGTTACCAAAGACCATTTAGTCCAGCCCCTAGACCAATACAAGATTTGCCCTACCCAACTTCCCCAACAGAAAAATCCACCAACAGAGATATTGAGCTTATAATAAAAAATTGTTGTAAGTAGAGATCAGGAGTGACCAGCAAACACTAATGCCTGAAGGGAAATTCCTTCTCAACCCCAAATATGTCAATAGGTTAAACTGTGGGCATGTGCTCATGACCCACCAGTCAGGCTCGTAACATATAATTAGCGTACCCAAGCAAAAGGACACCCTAGCAACCCATCTCTGGTTGTGTACAACTCTTCATGAGTTCTCTCTCATAAATTCATCCAAGCTAATCAGGTTCTTTGCTCTTGCAACTGTCTTGGGAGCTTGTTCCAGAACTTTATTTAAGTTGTGAAGAGGATATTGACTAGCCTACAACTCTTCTTCCACTGATCTCTCAAACTCCTGCTGCTCACCTTCCAGGTGTCCTGATTAGGGCTCAATTGAGTAGTGAAAAAAACTACTCGCGAGTATTTGCTCAAGTTCTGAGGACCCTTGGTGAATACTCGTGATTAACGTCCAAGGGAAGGGGCAATGAGGGGGCCAGAGGAAGCTGGGGAGGAGGGAATGGGCCCTGGGAAGAGGGGGTGAGGGCCTAGCAGGGGCTGAGGGGGTAGAGTACCCACTCTCCAGAGGGACTTTGGCGAGGCATGTCTTTCTCTGGGCCAGGTAAGTTTGAAGGGGGAAAAAAAGCTGGGCATGTTCAAAAGGGCTGAATGGTCCCTTCTGAGCATGGTCAGACCTTTCTAAGATGGTGCCCACACCATGGTGAAGCTACCAGCGCCATCTTGGAAAGGTCTGAGCATGCCCAGCTTTATTAAAAAAATTTTTTTTAAAAAAAAAACCACAACTTACTCCGTCTGGAGGAAGCCACATGTCACTGGAGCCCCTGTGGAGTGTGAGTATTCGATCCTTGAGTCCCCACTAGGCCCCCAACCCTCTTAGAAACCCAGCCCTGAGCCCCCTACTCCTCCTTTCTGACCCCCATTGGCCTATTCAATTCCTGGCCAGCGGGGGCCAGGGAAGGGGGAGCCGGGGCCCTAGTGCTGGCCTCTGACCCCCTTCCCTGTACTTGGCCAACAATTTTCTGTGTTCCAAAGTTCTGGAGGCCATTCCTCAAAACTCTGGAACTCGGAAAACAGAGTTGAGTGCCTCAGTCCTCAGGGTTTTCCAGGGAAAACCGAGAACCGAGTTTCAGCACTAGTCCTGAATGAGGGAGTTGGGAGGAAATATGGGTTCCTGGATTTTCCCAGTGCAAGAGACTCCCCCACAAATCAAATTTGGTGCTGCATTATGGCAATAGAACCCAATGCTCCACTCTCCCATTTCTGGTTGGCTGTGCAGGAGGTTCAAAATAGCAACTGCTCTGAGTGCAGTAGGTGAGTTGTTGGAATCTGAGAGATTATGGGGGTACTGGGGGGGATATCAGGGTCAGTGCCTCCAAAGTATGGAGAATTCATTCATCAAACAGAGCCCTTGCCATGTCTCAGACTGACCACAATGCAGACAGCTCAAAGGACTGGCATAGCTAAGGTTTCCTACTACTACTTCCATCATCTACAAATTCAGTGTATGGTATCTAATTGTTCCTTACTGATGTTGCTGAACTACTCACCTTATCCATAGACCTTTCACTACAGCAACGGAATATTTTGGGGGCGTAAAATGAAATAATTGTAGGCTATACAAATATTAGAAGACAGATGCGGATCTCCAATGGGAGGGAGTTCCACAGCCGTGGCACAGCCACGGAGAACACCCTCCTCATAGTACCTCATAGTCCCCCCTGGGGAACCCTGAGGAGGGCGCCCCCAGCTGACCGCAGGGGCAGCTCCAGGACCTGGAGGCTGAGGCGGTCCCGCAGATAGGCAGGGCCCCAAGCCATTTAGAGTTTTAAAGGTCAGCACCAAAACCTTGAATTGGACCCGGAAACCTACCGTCAGCCAGTGCAGAGAGCGAAGTACTGGTGTTATATGCTCGCTTTGGCCCGTCCCCATCTAGAGACAGGCCGCTGCATTCTGCACCAGATTCAGCTTCCAAACCAATACCAAAAGTAGCCCCATGTAGAGAATGTTACAGTAATCCAGTCTCGAGGTAATAAAAGCATGGATGACCGTGGCCAGAGCTGAATCTGAGACATACGGCCTAAGCCGACGCACCAGATGTAACTGGCAAAATGCTCCCTTTGCCACAGCCTTCACCTGAGCATCCAGGCAGAGCTGTGGGTCCAGGAGCACCCCCCGACTCCAGACCTGAGAAACTGGGGGTGGGGCAGATCCCATCAATGATGGGGGCCACCACCACCCCGGCCTTCCCCACAACCATCACTTCCATCTTGTCAGAATTTAATCTCAGGCAGCTCGCCCTCATCCAATCCCCTACAGCAGACAAACACTGGGTAAGCACCAAGACTGCAGGGCCTGAGTTGGAGGAAAATGAAAGATATAGCTGGGTGTCATCAGCATATTGATGACAACTCATGCCATACTCCTTAACAACCTCTCCCAAAGGCTGCATGTACAGGTTGAACAGGAGAGGGGATAGGATGGAACCCTGTGGTACTCCACATGTGAGGCCCCGGGGGGAAGAGGAAAACTCCCCCAGCACCACATACTGGGTTCTCCCGGCCAGGAATGAGCAGAACCATTCAAGAACAGTCCCAACAATCCCTGCCCGGTCGCACACCTAAGTCACCAACAACTCATGATCAACGGTATCAAATGCAGCCGAGAAATCTAACAAGATCAACAGGGTCGAATGACCCCAGTCTAACTCATGGAAGAGGTCATCGGCCAAGGCCACAAGCACAGTCTCCGTGCCATAACCTGGATGAAAGCCTGACTGCAAGGGATCGAGAAAATTAACCCAGTCCAAATGCCCCTGAAGCTGCTGAGTCACCATCTGTTCAATAACCTTCCCTAAAAATGGAAGGTTAGAGACTGGCTGATAATTGGCAAGGACATCAATGTCCAAAGATGGCTTCTTGAGCACGGGCCACACCACTGCCTCCTTGAGACAGGCCGGCACTCTGCCCTCCCCAAGGGAGGCATTGACTATCCCCACAAGCAATGGCCCCAATGTCTCCCAGCTAGCCTTAACCAGTAAGAACGGGCATGGATCTGATTCAGAATTGGTGGCTCGAACAGTCCCAAGAGCATCTCCCACATCTGAGGGTGACACCATCTGAAACTCATCCCACAAAAAAGGACCAGATGGGGCATTCCACTGTCTCAGACCCGTTATCTGCTGCATCAAAACTGTGGTGAATTTGAGCAATTTTATCCACAAAAAAAGTCGACAAACAAATCACAGCGAGTATTGGATGGTTCCACATCCAGGTGGAGGAAGGCCGGACTGACCAGCCCCCTCACTACCTAGAACAGCTCAGCCAGGCGGGACTTAGTGGATGCAATGCAGGCAGCAAAGGAAACCTTCTTTGCTGTCCGCACCTCTACAGCATAGGTACGTAATCAGACTCTATGCCGCAACCAGTCCACTTCAGTACGTGAGTGACACCACCATTGCTCTAATCGCCGCCCTTCCTACTTCATCCACCGTAGCTCATCCGTATACTATGGGGAGCTGTGTTGTCGGCATTTTGGGAGCAGAAGCCTGGGAGCCACACAGTCGATGGCCTCTGTCAGCCTAATATTCCACCTAGACATGAAGTCATTGAGTAAGCAACCATCGAGGTCAGAGGAAACATCCCCTAGAGTTATCTGGAACCTTTCAGGTTCCATTAGCCTTTGGGGGCGAACCAACCTAAGTGGTTCCACACCCTCCTGAGGGCTGACATGCGCCAGGATATCTGCCTGGAGGAGATAATGATCCATTCATGACAAGGGCACCATTGATACCTCCCCCACCAATGGATCCCCTGCCTCAAGGCCTGTGCAAAATATCGTATCCAGGGTATGGCCTCCAAAATGTGTGGGGCCCACTACTCTCTGAAACAGGCCCATGGTTGCCATGGTGGTCATGAACTCACACTCCGCTCCTCCAAGACTGGCATCGGCATGGATATTGAAGTCCCCCAGAACTATCGTCCTGGGGGACCTCTATGGCTGCAGACCCCCCTGCCCGAACTGCTCCACCGCCCCCCCCCGGAAGCCACCCCACCAGCCCCCTGAGAGTGATCCACCCCAAACACCTCCCATCCTCTTCTGACACTAGAGGATCCCTCCCTCCCAGAGGGCTGCACCCCTCCCTCACACCAAGGAGGTCAGCTCTCCCCTACCTCACCCAGTCCCCTTGTCCCTCTCACCCATAAAAAAAATACCCCAGCCCCACCCCAATCCCTCCTTAAAATATAAAGCTAACTGCCCCCCACCCCCCGGCCCCCTCAGGCACGCACTTTACATGGGGCTACCCAAGGTGACGGGCCGGAGACTGCAGCTGGTGCAGAATGCGGTGCCCCATCTCCTTATGGGAGCGGCACCCCGTGAGCACATTACACCAGTGCTCCACTCTCTGCACTGGCTGCCTATAGTCTCCACTCTCCTCAGCCCGATTGAAGGTGTTGGTTTTGACCAATAAAGCCCTAAATCAGGGGTGGGGAACCTTTTTGAAGCTGGGGGAAGCATTGTTGTTCCCTGAATGTGCTGGGGGGTGCACATCAAAACCAATTAAAATCAATTAGAAATCAATTAGAAATCAATTACAATCAATTAAACAATCAAACAATTTAAAGCAAGTAAAAGTATTACAATATTCACACATACACACAGAATACCCACAGACAGAATACACACCGAGAGAGAATACACACACACACACAGAATACACACACACAGAATACACACCCCTCCTCACACCTGGCTCGACGCTGGCCCCGGCCCTATACTTGGCGGCATCCTGCCCAGGTGCCCTGGACCAGCGTTTGGAGGTGCTGTTCAGTACTGGGGTGCGGGTAGCAGCAGATCCCGGCAACGCACCACAGCGTGTAGGCCCCTCAGGGCTCTGCCTCCAGAACATGCAGCAACAGCAGTCAGACTCCAGCAACAGCTGCGGGCAAGTCAATTAGATTAGGCCTTCCCCATGGTGTGGGGCCTGCAAAGCCCCACTCGGGCCACAGTGAGCCGGGCGATGGGCCGCTCACAATGGAAAAGGCCTTAGAGGTCGGCGGGCCATGGGAACAAGTCCCACAGGCCAGAAGTGGATCACAGGCTGGAGCTTCCCTATCCCTGTCCTAAACAGTCTGGGCCCCATCTACTTGCAGAACCGCCTTACTTCTCGGGCCCTGGAGAAGCCATTGTGGTCGGCTGGGGGCGCCTTCGTGGAGGTCCCCCAGGTATCCCAGGGGCGACACTCTGGAAAGGGCATTCTTTGTGGCTGCACCCAGACTGTGAAACTGCCTTCCAGCAGAGACCCGATTGGCTCCGGACCTTCCCTCCTTTTGATGAAAATGCAAGACCTGATTGTTCCACCAGGCATTTGGTGAGGGAGATGGGTGAGTGGTGAGGACTGGGTTAGGGTAGTAGGGTGATTTATTTTTACCCCCAGTTTAATTTAATTGTAGTTTTATTCATGTTTTAATATATTTATTATTGTATTTATGTTTTATTTTGTTGCTGTTAGCCGCCTCAAGCTGCTGTGAGCAAAAGAGGGAGAATAAAAATATTGTAATCAATCAATAAATCCTTTGTATGACTATGAAAATCCTATGTGAAGATGCTATTTTGTCTCCTTACAGGCCAGTTGCTGCATTTTCAGCACTCCTAAATCTTCTGCTGAGGGTGGTGGGGTTAGAAGGAATGCAGACTGGTGTTGTTTTGATGTCATTCATCATTTTATCCTCTTAGGGAGGCGACACACCCAGACTAAACATAGGATCAATGTGAGAGTAACTGAAACTAAGATAAAATGGACTGATTCAAGCTCAGGGGAAATGAGAGAAGATCCAAGCCTTCCCTCCCCCAAAAAACCTCAAAGCAAATCCATGCCACATCTTTCTGAAGACTACAAGATGGTATGTGTTACTGAGAGTGCAGGAATAATCTTAGGAGGTACACAGTTCTATGAAGTTTTGTTGAGTTAAGTGGCTGAGTTAGTCCAGATAAACATCAGAGAAGTTTCTGAACTTTTAACTGTTTGCCCATCTCTTAGTTTACCTAAGATCTGAGTAAAGGTGCAAATATTATAATATCCACCCTCTATACAATAGTACACAAACCTCAGAAAGAGAGAGAGCAGTGCCTCTCACATCTGGGTTTTAATTGTGCCCTCCACCCCCCACCCCACAATTTCTCTCTCTCTCTCTCTGGGTATTTTCAGAAGTGATGATACCACTCTT
This sequence comes from Sphenodon punctatus, assembly GCA_003113815.1. NCBI lineage: Eukaryota > Metazoa > Chordata > Lepidosauria > Sphenodontia > Sphenodontidae > Sphenodon > Sphenodon punctatus. The sequence goes on from QEPC01010816.1 coordinate 525,543, forward strand.
AGCCACACTTTACCACACTTAACACCTCCCCACCCCCCAGGGCCACAACCACCATCAGTTCTGATCAGCGGCCGCCAGATGTTCACCACGCTTTGCCCCAAACTGTGACAACAGTTACCACCGGTTGTGATCTAGGAAAATTGTGGTGAACAGTTGGTAGTAAGCGCTGCTATGGTTCGGGGCAAAGTGTGGTAAGGTGCACCGTCATGTGTGTACTGGGTACCAGCCTACCCCGGGATGGGGGATGCGGCCAGTACCACAGATTGGATCTAAGCATGGTAGTGTCACTTCTAAATATACTGTATGTGTGTGTGTGTGTGTGTGTGTGTGTGTGTGTGTGTGTGTGTGTGTGTGGTCCATTAAGATTTTTTTAATTTATTTTTTTAAAAAAGCAACTATTGATGATCTAGTTTTAGAAAATCAGCTGTTGTTTTGCCACATGATTTATTGTCACCCATTGAGATTTCTCACTGTTCCCTGGACCCTTTTCCTTACATAACCTAATTAAAAGCATTTAATAATTATGGTAATTTGGCCATGAATAAGAACAAAAGAAATTAGGACAGCATTTTTTTTCTCCCTCCTTACATCTATATTTACTGTACAGTGTGTGTGTGTGTGTGTGTGTGTGTGTGTGTGTGTGTGTGTGTGCAGGGGAGGGGGGATCCTGTGTAATAGAGAGCAAGAAAATTATCTGTCAAGGGATGATGGATGATCAAGCCTGCTAGTTAGGCCTCAGGGCCTGGCCCTCCTGCGATACTTGACTTAGCCTTCCGTAGGCACTAAGTGCTCTGTCAGATTCATGCCAAGGGAAAAGCATAAGCTTGAAAGTCCCAAATGTGTGGGAACCAGGGTAAAAAGAGACATTTTTTAATGTTACCACACATTTGAAATCTGCTGTGTCATTTTCCTGTAAGCACTGTCCATATTTTTGTAATGCACATAGTCATTATGGGCTTGTGGCTCTGTCCTTCACTAGTGTTCTTTGTTGTATGTAAACCAAAAAAACAAATGAAAACTAAAAAGGAATGTACAAAGTACATGACCAATTGGCCAGCTACCACATGCTGCAAAGAAGAGGGGTTCTTGGGTTTCTCTTCCCCTGCCAAGACACTTTGTTGGCTTGTTCGTACACTGCTTTTTTTCACATTGCTTTACACTCCTGCACAAAGTATTGTCACAAATGGTCATGTTATAACTGGGCTTTCTAGTGTCAATAGTAATTAAAGATTTAATTTTACTTTCATCTGTACTAGAGCAATAATGAGAACCTGTAAGAAAGGTCATACCCACTGAAGTTCTGGTTCCTGAATTGATTTAAAATTTCAGGTACAAAATGGTCTTTGATGTCCTGAAATGTCCCACAATATCATCTTGTGGTCCCAGAATATCAACTTCGAGTCCTGGTTTTTTTATTTTCCATATTTATTGTTCAGCTTTTGTTACCGTTTTTTTTATCAGTAATCAGAAAATCAGTAAATTGGCCCCAGAAATTATTGTTTTTTTAGGTATTTGGGTACCTGATTGGTGATCAGGTAGCTCACCAAATTCCTGAAATGGTATTCAAAAAATTGGGTATTACCCATGGGTACCAAATTAGGTACCCATAATCCCTCAACTCCCACCCATTGGTTAATGAACAGAAAGGATAGCAACATAAGGGTCAAGTTTTTAAGTATTTTCATCCTGAATCCCATATCCTGGGGTGGGTTTGGGGAATTATTTCAAATCAGAAATATAATTTTATTGCAGTTTTAAGGTATTTGATATCACAGAATGACTAATATCGGGGTATTAAAAAGATTTCCAAAGACAAGATAATGTGCCAAGGAGTCATGCAAGGGAGTGTTCTGGTCCACTCTTTTTCCAACTAACCTCCCTGGAATGAGTATTTGTTTAGAGAATGAAGGTTGGCATCAGGCTTACATACTTAACATTTTATTCTTCTCTTGAGAGAGAAATTCTCACTAAAGTTTAAGGAAGTTGTGCAAGCAGTTCTCAGGGTTAGGATTTTTTCTACGGATGGGTGAACGCAGTTCGGAGTTTGGACTGAACTCAACCAGTTTGGTCGACCGAACCGAACTTCCGAACCAAACTCAATTTTCGAACCAAACCGAATTTCCGAACTCGGCTCTGTTCGCCCATCCCTAAAAGATAATATTCCATTTAGTTCAATGGGGTTTGAATTTCCGAACTTTGTTCGGAAGTTCGGAGTTCGAACTGAACTTGAATAGTTCAGTGGACCGAACCAAACTTCCAAACCGAACCGAATTTCCGAACCGAATCGAATTTCCTAACTCAGTTCTGTTCGCCCATCCCTAATTTTTTCCTCTCTTTTTTTTCAATGAGATGACATCCCAGATGAGAGATCAGTACACAGACCTTGTGAAACTTTCTTTCTACAACCCCCTTCATTCAAAGGTGCTCCATCCCATTCTCCTCAAATGTTTCCTATGGTACCTTCTGTCAAGGAGGTAATGCATGTATTTCTTATGCTGTATCCTTGAGTGAGTGATTCCTTCTCTGCAATGCCAAATAACTTTTTTTTTTGTTCCAGAATGAGTCAGGGGCATAACTAAAGGAGAGTCAATGAACCCCCATTCATGGCCAGTGCTCCACATCTGTTTCTGTCCTTTCTCTGTCGGCTATTTCCCTCCCTCTGTTATTTCCCCACCAAAGAAAAGTGGTCTCCCACTCAAGAGATCTTCTACTGGAATGAGTACATCTCTCTTCTAGCAGAGGCACCTAGAATTTACTGCCATAAAGAAAACATCTAGAATTTGACCAGAGTAGCATTGACTATAGCAAAGGGTTTAGTGTAGGGCTGTTCCGAATATTTGAAAGAGGTTCTGAGCACCTGTCCCGAGTGTTCGGATTCTTCGGAAGCTCAGATAATAGTTGGAATTTGGTGGGGCTGAGTGCAGGCAGGTGGGTAGAGGTCATTTGAAGCATACAGAGGGCATTTGGAGTGGGCAGGTAAGGGGGGTATCAGGTAATAGGGCACTGGGGTCAGGGAAGGAGGATCAGGGAGGACAGGAAAGTGGAGGAAGCAAGTAGCACTGACTCACCCAAAAGTCACGTGGAAGCCAGGTGTGCTGCTGTCTGGACTCTGCCTCAAGCCATGGGAGCCAGTTGCACTACTTTGGTCACTGCCTTCTTTGAATGAGGCAAAGCTCTCTGGGAGCATGCTGGGAAATGTAGTCCAGCTTGCTCCCCAACAGCATCACTGGTCAAATGAGGTTTCTCTGAGCATGCTCCTAAAGATCCCTAAAAGCATGCTGGGAAATGTAGTCCAGCTTGCTCCCAGACAATATTATAACTAATGCTGTCTGGGAGCAAGCTGGACAATGTTTCCCAGCATGTGCCCAGAGAGCTTTACCTCATTCAAATGAGGCAGCTTCCAGAGCAGCATAACCAGCTCCCATTGCTTGAGTTAGATTCAAGACAGCAATGTACACAGATCCTGCGGCTTTTAGATGAGTTTTCTGGTCCCCCTTCCCTGTCCCCTACCCCCCATTGGCCCCTTCTCTGCCCACAACTTGCCCTGTTATCTTCCCTCAGTGCCCATCTGCCCCTCTTCCTGCTCTCAACTGAGGGGTTATGGAGGAACTGAGTACCACGGCCATTACTCGGTTCCTGGGTACTTGGTAACATTGAATTGAGCATGGTGATCCTCGGTAAATTCTGAGTAAAACCAAGGACTGAGTTTCAGCCCTAGTTTAGTGTAGTGTAGTTCCTATTTGACACATGTATTGGACTTTTCTGAGGAGCCTGAGTGAACGAGACACCCCTTTCCCACTGAATTTCCTGTGATTTGTAACATCTCTATGGTAACATGATTTTGGGCATTCAAATTAATGTTATGAGTTCAAGGCAATTGGAAAAGGCCTTCTTTTTTTTTTACCACAGAGCTGGATGCAGTTACTAAATTGTCCGAATAAATAAATAGCTGGTAAAGGAGGTTATCACCAAATTGGTAAATAAGAGGGAGCTTGTCGTGCGAGTTCCATTTCTGTCTACCGCAATAAATTCAGATCTGCTGCTTAGTTATTATTTGCTTTTCCTATCAATGTCATCCAGACCACTAAAAAGCCATGAGCTGTGGAAGGAAATCCAAACAGTTTTCATGTGGTTGCAGCCAGGGAAATAATTTCCTTCAGATCCACATGTTCAGCACATTTGTCACATTCTATCTTTGGCAGAGCTGTGGTGTGGCTTTGTGTGGGGTGGGGGAAGAATGAAAAAGGGCTACAGGGAATGTTGCTTGCATAGAAAAACATATTTGGCTAAACTGTCTGAAGACAGATCAACAGTGGTTACACTGAGCGGGATGTTTGCTTTACTAAAACTGTAGAAATGAGTCTGGAATATTGCTTCTGTTCTTTCTCCTTGGGGCTGCAATCCTTACTCTGGAGTAATCCCATGGACTTCAGTGGTGTAGCCAGGTGAGCAGGAAAGCTCCAGATGCACCTGCTCCAGGAGACCTCTGACCTTAATGCCTGATCCCCCTAAGACTCAATTAAGATGTGAACTAGTCCAGGGGAAGGCTGGTGGGGCTAATTGGGTCAAATGACCAGAAGTTCTGAGCATTTAGAGCTGAGCTGAAAGCCTAGAGGAAGTTTACAAGAGCTCTCCCAAAGCACTGTCTTAGTCAGAATTCTCTTGGGGTTGGCTATCAGAGAGCCAGGCCAGAGGTCTTGGACAGCTAGGAGTCTGGAAGAAGCTTGCCAAGCATTAAGGACTGAGAGCCCAGGAAAGGTCTCACCCATGATATTTAGTCTTTGGACTGTTTGCATTGTTTTGGCAACTCAGTATCATGGTTGTGGAAGCTATGGCATAAGTGACTTTTTGGAGTGTGGATTCTGTAAGTAATCAGAGGGTTCCTGGACCACCCCATTATACCTGTTTTTCAGTACTCTGGGGATTGTAGTCTTACTCTTTTTTTCTAGGGTGTATACTGGGTGGGCCCTGAAAAAAGGGGGCATCCATGAGGTGAAACTAGAGCTGAAACAGGTCGCTGATTTGTTACTCCTGGGTAATTCCTGCATTTTCAAGTACTGCATTGGGTATTTGATGGGCTTCTCGATTACCGATTGGGTACACAGAAACTTTAGAAATCAGTAATTCCCAGTACCAATTTTCAATTTATGATTACCAATTAGTATTGGAAACCCCAAAATAATAGGGACTGGAAGATGAAAAATTGGGATTGGAAGTTGACATTCTGGGACTGGAATTGACTTTCTGTGATGGGAAACCAAACAATAAGTATCAGAAGTTGAAAAATCAGTATTGAAGCAAAAGAATTGGTACCAGAAGTTGACATTCCGGGACTAGAAGTCAGCACTGCAGGACTTTGGGTCCAGAATCAGGTTGAAATCGAGCACCAGTTAGTACCTGATATTGTCCGGTTAATTCAGGTAATGGAAATTTGATGGGTATATCCATTTTTGCAGGTGCTTCTTTCAGCTGTAGGTAAGATCTTTCACTTTTCTCACACCTTCCCTTTGACTAAATCATGTTCTGCTTCTCAGACCATTCCCATTCCTATGATGTTGGATATATACAGGATTTCTTAAATCTAAAGGAAATCATTATTATTCCGTTGTTAATAGACTGTTGACCCATAAATAATACTTTCACAAACTCTTTGAATGTTAGATTCCATTATCCACATCTTAAAATAGTACCGAGTTGTGGTTTCCTTAACCAATGGGAGTTATTTACCTCAATGGAGAATGAGAGAAGATTATGAAGGAATATACAGAAGACACAAAAAACTTTCAGATAGAAGATGGAAGATTGTGACATTAATGTGTGGTGTCATGTTATCCATCCTATGTACTATCCTAATGAGTAATCCCATTGAACTCTGGAGTAAATGGGATGAGGATTGTGGAGGATAAGCCTTAATTTTGAATTTCACAGCTTTGTTAGTTTGTTGTGTCATGTATTTGTTGTTTATGTAGATTTACTTTGAGCACACTTCTTTGAATATTCCCAACACAATCCACATCAGGTATTTATATTTGAAAAACATTTCTGCTCCTTTCCAGCAGAATCAGCTAGCAATGTTCCAGAACTGAAATTTTTAAGATGTCTTTGTTTATGGTGAATTTTAACACATGTGATTTCCCAAATATACAATGAGGGAAATGAATGTTGAGAACATCTGAGAGTACTTTTGCTGTCCTAATTCTCTTGCCATGTTTTACTATTTTCTAAAGCGCACATGACTGTTCTTTCTATAACTTAATCTTCTCAGCAGCATTGTAGGCTATTGCAGTCTCCAGTTTTCTCACCAGTCCTTAATTTGTACAGCTTTTTTGCCCTAGTGATACAAAATTCTCCTTATTCAAGAGTGAAATTCACCCCTGTAGACACAACCATAACAAGGCGTATTCATTGTGTACGACAAGGCATGTTATTTTGTGTGTTTCTTTGCCTGGAGGCTTTGAGTAGAGTTAAATACACAAGGCAGTGGTCTACAAAAACCAAGACACCAAATTCTCCAACACTGTCCAGAACCGATCCCAAGCAGATAATGATATCCACATGGATATACATTTCAGCTCTATTTGTTGGTAATTTATTCCATTGTCTAACCAGTCTTATGCTGTAATTGTCTCCATATATAAGAAAGGAGCTGGACCAACCCTGATTGTTACTGGCCCATTAGTTTAATTAGCATACCAGCTAAAATTTATTGTCAACATGCTGGAACAAGTTAATTGCTGGGTTAAGGGTGAGAATGTTCTTGGTGAAGAACAGGCTGGATTTAGGGCAGGCCGTGCCTGTATAGACCAGTGTTTCACTTTGTACTACATCATAAATAAATAAATATGTGAGAAAGAAAATGCAGCTGTATGCTGCAAACCTGAAAGCAGGTTTTGATACAGTCGATAGGCTCTTGTTATGGAGGAAATTGTCTGATCTAGGCATGGACCCTGTCCTACTTGCATTAATCAAAGAATACTTCATGGCTTGGGAACATTATAGTAGCAATGGTGAGGTTTCTAGCCCTTTTTCTACTTTGAAAGGTGTTTGGCAGGACTGCATGTTAGCCCCAATTCTTTTTAATTTATTTTTAAACGACCTACATAGTTGCCTGGGGAAGAGAGATTGCCACATTCCTAAACTGGTGGTGAATGGGATTCCCTGTTTATTGTACGCAGATGATGTGGTCCTGCTGTCCTGTACTAAAATTGTGTCACAGAAATTGCTGGATGATTTTTGAATTTATTGTAGTAATTATAAGCTTAAGATCAATATTGCTAAAACTAAGATGATGGTGTTTGGACCCAAAAGGAGGAATAAGTGGTATTTGAATAATCAGGTAGTGGAAGTAGTTAAAAGTTTTTGCTCTTTGGGCTTGACTTTTTCCACCTCCCGTAGTTGGGAAGAACTTTCAAAATAAAGTTGTCATTAAAGCTACCCAGGCAGCAAACGGAACCTTAACTTTTTACAATAGGTTTCAAAAAAAGACCCTGGCCACAAGCATTTTCAGCTGGAAAAGTCAAACTGGAATCAACTTTGCTATATGTGGCAGAGATTTGGGGAGGTGATTATGAAAGCAGTCAAAATTGTTGAAAAAGCCCAAACTGCTTTTTTAAGGGAGATTCTTGCAGTCCAGCTGGGAACTCCTGTCCCCATGGTTAGATTGGGAAAAGGGTCAATTAATATCCAAACAATGTTTAGACTTTGTCCAATCCACTACTGACTTAAGATCCGGGCATTATTACTAAAGAGATTACCAAAGCAAGTGCTGCTTGATACCCTGGGAATACAGGGCTTTGGGTTTCCATGGCTGGTAATTGTAAGGATGATACTTTTTTACTCAGGATTGAAAGATAGATGGTTTTATTCAGACTTGATACCTTCCCCAAATGAGAGACAGTATATTGATCGTAGATTGTGGGTCATTTCTATACAATTGTCATGGGCCGCCGAGGGGGGCGGGGCCGCCCGCGGCGCGCGGGTCCGGCTCCGGTGTCGGCGGCGCAAGCGGAACGGGAGGCGGCCCCTCCCTCGCCTCCTCAGCAGGAGGGAGGGGCGCCCCCGCCCGCACAGGACAAGCAGACAGGGCTCCAGGGCGAAAAGCCAGCACGAGGCCAAAAACAGAAGGAGGCCACGCCCCCCCTGCGGCGCTCCGCACGCTTGCAGGGGCACGCAGAGGGGCGGGGCTAGGCAGATAAAAACCAGCGCCGAGGGACACTCGGCGCTGGTGATTGAGTGGAAACCGGCCCTTGACGGAGCTAAGTACCGAGCGCGTGACCTTAGTCCTTAAGACTTAGAGATTGTTGTAGAGTGTGTGTGTGCGTGTGTGTCTTCCTACCCCCCCCCTTCCCCTTGTGACAAGTGAGTGAGTAAGTGCTGGAGTGTGACGCCTTATCCCTGATCCTTCCGCCCTTCCTGGAGCTACCTTGCACTACTCCCCCTGCTGCATTTGATTGAGCCCCGTCCGCCATCTTGTCTTCCTGGGCCCTACCCCCCTTTTCCCCGGGCACGCCTCCCTCACGTTTTCCCCCTATCCCCCCTGGAGTGTGGGAGCAGTGTGTGGAGACAGACTGGGTTCCTGTGGCTCAGGCCCCTACTCCTCATCGAGCGCCCTATGATGATAGGGGCCTAAGTTCCAGGTGCGCAAGCCCAAGGAACGGCCCACACACTATCCTGACGGGCTTATATTCCCAGATAGATCCTTGCCTGAGTAGGTGCCTGAG